>WUWR02000284.1:0-48401 GCA_009982885.2 Hyles vespertilio | reverse complement strand
CAGTCCAGTACCGAACGAGGCGAGCAGGGCGGACCTCTGGAATGTCCTGGCCGTCGCTGTCACCAGTGTGTCGTCCGCGTAGCAGACCACAGCGACGCCCCGAAGGTTGGTACCACGCTAGCACCCAGTCGTAGCCGATGTTCCACAGGAGCGGCCCAAGAAACCGAGCCCTGTGGAACACCGCACGTCACTTCCCTGCGGTGCCACCCGTCGGCGCCCGGATACACCACGTACCTATCAGACAGGTACGAGTGCACCAGACGCCGAAGGTAGGGCGGAACCTCGTGGTACCGCAGTGCTTCTTCGATGCAGGCCCAGGCATGGTGTTGAACGCGTTGGCGATGTCAAGAGACACCGCCACCACGACTCCACCCCGGGACACCGCACGCTCCGCTTGTGCCTTTACCCGCAGAATCGCGTGGACCGTCGACCGGCCCCGCCGGAACCCGAACTGGCAGTCCGCCAGATCCGGGCCCGTTCCCTCCAAATGCTCGACGAGGCGCGCGTGGACTACGCCGCTCAAAGAGCTTGCACACCTCGTCGAGCAACACGATCGGCCGGTAGGCCGAGGGCGAATCTGCGGGTCGCCCCTCCTTGCGGAGCAGGACAAGCTTGCCCGTCTTCCACCGCGACGGGAAGATGCCCTGCTCAAGGCACGCGGAGAAAAGGCCGCGGAGCCTCGTACCCAGCGACTCGACGGCCGCACCCAGACACGACCGGGCACTCCGTCGAGACCCGGGGCCGAGTTTTTGCTCCGCAGCCGAAGCACTGCCGCCTCTAGTTCTTGCGGCGAAACCTCCGGGATATCCCTTACCGAAACCAACGACGATGGCGCCGGTGGACGTGGCGCCATCGGTGGAGGAGTGAACTCCTCGGTGGCCGGAAACAAGGCCGCGACGACGTCCTCCAAGAGGTCGGTCCGGAGACTCTGGGTCAAGGGGGGCGCCCATGGGCGGAATTTCCGCATCGCCACACGGTACGGGCGCCCCCACGGATCTCTGTCCAGAGACCTCCGGAACTCTTCGTTCGCCGCGGCCTTCGCTTGCGCGATGGCCACCCGCAGCGCTCTCTTCGCCTCTCTGTGGAGGTCGAGAAGGTGCTGCCCCTGCTCGTCGTCGCCGGGTCTACGGGTCCGACGACGACGGTGCCTGGCGAGTCGGCGGCGCGCGACCTGGCAAGCCGCGCGCAGCTCTGTGAGCTCGGCCGACCACCAGTACACCTGGCGCTTCGCTGGGAGGCGGGTGACCCGGGGCATGGCCGCGTCGCAGACTCGCGACATCGCCACCCCGAACCATTCCGCCTCTTCCTCGACCCGCACCGGCCCGTCCGGCACGGGGAGCCACGCCTGAACAATGGCAGCTTCCTTCGCGGCCTCCACATCGAGGCGCTTCGCGGCCCAACGTCGGCCGCCCGTGAATCGGGCAGTCGGACCACCACCGACTGGCGGGTGGAGACCTGGGAGGATGAGACGCTGAACCGAATGTAGAGATGATCGGACAGCGTCTCCTCCTCAACCAAAACCCTCCAGTCCCGAACACGGCGGGCAAGGGCCGGGGTGGCGAACGTGACGTCCACCACCGAACCGCCGTTGTGCCGCACGCACGTGTTCTCCGACCCCCGATTCAGGTACGACCAACCCGATGGAGATCGCCCATTCCTCCAGGGCCTCGCCCCGCGCGTCGGTCACCGACGAACCCCAAGCCGAGGATTTGGCGTTGAAGTCGCCGGCTACAAGCACGGGGCGAGGCTGGCTGTCATGCTGCACCAGGGCCCCCAGGCGCGCGAGGAAACTCTCGAATTCCGCCTGGGACCTGTTGGGAGAGAAATAGACTCCCACTATCCACACCCCTCCCACCAGGACCGCCACGCATCCCGCACCCTTCGCTACTTTTTCGAAGGGCGGAGAGCCGGCGGCGCCCTGGGTGAAGACGGCCACCGAGCCATCAAGGTCCCCTGCCCAGTCATCGCTGGCAGGGACAGAGTATGGCTCGGCGACCACAGCCACGTGAATCAACCACTGCGCCAGGGACTGTTCGAGCATGCGCTGTGGCTCCTTGGCAGTGGTTGATGTTCGCTGGAGGAAAATTAAGTCCATCTATGTATGGGCGATCTCCATCGCCTCAGGGCGGGACGGTGCGGCCGCGTCGCAACCTCGGCTCCACACCGCGTTGAGTACGGTGCGGGACCGAGGAGGGCAGCGCAGGCCTTACCGCCCACCGGTGGTCCGCGGGTTTGCCGGCATCTTCGAATATTGCGCAGTGCGGGTCCGCGGAGCACTCTCGGGCTTTATGGCCTGGTTTAACCGCAGCGGTAGCAAGAGCCCGCTGCGGTCGCACTCGCCGGTTGCATTGAACTCTTACGTGCCCCTTATAGAGGCATCGGTAGGCAGCGCAGGGGCCGGGCCTCAAGCAGCCGCACTGCCGCTGCCACCCAACCAACGAGGACGCGCCCCGCCTTCACTATCTTCTCCGCTGCCTTGGCTGGGCAGCGGAGCCACACCGCACCCAGGCCCGAGCGCTCGTCTCGAATCTCCCCGACCTTGACTTCGTCGGGGGAGCATTCGCCGAGACGGGCAACGGCCGCTGCGACTGCTTCGGGGGTGGCTGAGGCGTCCAGCCCCCGAGACCCGCAGCTCCGCAGTCTTCACGGGCCGGGAGACGCGCACGTCCTCCCCCGACCCGCGAAGGACCTCCCTCATTTAACGATGAGGGAGTCGGCCTTCGCCTCCGACTCGGGCCCGGGCACCTCGAAGAGGTAAGCCCCGGTGGCTATTCGCCGCGACTTCAGCCCGCTGTGATGCCGAGGCTGGCCAGGTCCACCTTCTGCTGGACCTCACGCAGGACTTGTGCGTAGGTTACTCCCCGCTTCAAACGCCTCCGGCGTCACCGTGAGAGTCACGGCGGCTTTACGCGGGAGGCGGAGCTGGGGAGCAGCCCTGCGTGGGGCCTGAGCCAGCTGTTGGCCGCCCGGGACTTCTTTTTGCCCTCTTTGCCACCACAGTCCACGGAGTCTCCGTGGATGTGGTGGGTTGTGGGGGCGGGTGTGGCGTCTGCGACCGAGGTGGGGCGCGTTTGCGATTGCCTCGGGCACGTCGTCGCGGTTCTCGTTCAGCCGCTTGTGCTGGAACCGGAGCAGCTGCAGTTGGCCGGGCTGTCGTCGCAGTCACTTTCGGCCGGGGAGCTGCTGCAGGACGACCACAACCGCAGGGGCAGCCTTTGTTTTTTCCCGCTCCCAGGGCAGGCCATGAGTTGGCCGATATTCCCACGACGGGTGGCTGCGGCGTCGGGGCTGCCTTGGCCCTGGCCCGGTCGGCGGCCAGCGGAGGCCGGAGAATCGGCTCTGGAGGCAGTCGCATGGCAATTGCCTCCAGCTTGGCATCCACTTTTGCCATGTGCACCTCCAGTAACTGCTTCAGGGCGTCCGCCTCCGAAGTTCCTGAGCCTACCACCGACTCAGCCGCTGGCCGCCGCGGCCCGACCGTCGCCATCAGGTCCTCTATCATTTTCCCTTGGGCGGTCAGGGCTGCCTCCAGTGCCGTCACTTTTACCCGGAGGGTGCGGTTCTCCTCTTCGACCCTGGCGAGCTCTGCGGAGGCAGGCTCTTGCGCCAACGCCAGCAGCTCAGACACGCTCTCATTAATGTCCCGGACGTACGTTCCTTTTAGGTGTCCGGACGTGCGAGAGACGTGTTGGAGCCGCTTAGCCATCCGCGTCAGGGCCTCACTGCGGGTAACCGGCGGCGCCTCCTTTGGAGCCGGCTTTTTCCATGGATAAGCCTCCTTGGGCCTTCCGCAGTGCGGCCTCTTCTGCTTCAAGCATTTCAGCCTCGGCGATGCGCTCTTCTTCGACCGCTACCTCGTACGCCGACTTCGCTCTTGCACAGCGTCGTCTTCTCCGCACGAGGTGTGCGCTGGCGCCGGGGGCCTCCGCTTCTGCTTTTTTCGTGGCAGCACGGGAGTCCGTCTCCGCCGTACTGCCACCATCACTTGCTCTCTGCCGCTTTTCAGCGGGCCGTGACCCTCGCTGTCTTGTGCGGCTTTTCATCGCTCGCGATGAGTCGCTTGCTCATCCCGGACTCCGAATCGAAGTCGCGGGGTGGCGCGTTCCTCAACCGCAGGCGGTCCCATTAGGGAAGGTGCCCGACTGGACGCTTGTGAAGTGTCCGAGGTCAGGCAACCTTTCCACCACTACGGAACAATCTTTTGTTTTCTTGTTTTTTAATGAAATATTCATGATGTTCCCACGAGTATGGGGAAATGAAGGTCCGCCCAGGCAGTGCCCCCTGTACCTGGGTAAGCCTAGCGTAACCCGCCAGAGGGTCGGCCGGTACTCTGGCGGGGGTCGCACTAGAGACTGAACTGCCCATCAGCCATGCATCCCCTCGCGGTGCGCCGCCGCTTGGGATTCGGGGTACTTTTTATAGAGGCATCCTCCCTCGCGGTCCGGGCGGTTAAGCCAAGACCCTCGGTCCGGCAGGAGTGCGAGACATGACCACAAACCTCACAACCGGATTACGATATGCGACGGTGACCGTGGGAGGGACACTCCCACAGCCCGCCCGGCGGCGGGGTAAGCGCACACCGGGCCCGCCGAAACCTCCGGGACAGAACCGGAGGGTGACCCAAATGGAGGGTCTCGCCTGCAACGACAGATGGAGGCGGCCGCCACAAAAGACAGCGACCGCCAAACCCCCTGCCCTCCCCGTCGGATATTCGCCGTCGGCCATCGTAGTTGCAGAACTGCAACTACGATGACCCACGTTGCCCAGGGTGCACCACGTGGAGGTTCCCGACATCGCACCCCAACCTAACCTAACCTAACCTAACCTAACCTAACCTAACCTAACCTAACCTAACCTAACCTAACCTAACCGGACCATTTCATATAGACAAGCAAATATTAGCACATATTTTTACAAATAGTACAGTAGTCTTATTATCGTGAACCTTTACACTCACGTAGTTACATATCTGACGGAACCCCTATACCAGGAGAAAAGATGCCCAGTTTCCACACACCTCAGAAGAGACCTTCTCCCCCCACGCAAGAGAATGTAATGAGCACCGAAAACCCAGAGGGAGCTGGTCCTGCGTGTAGCCAAACCGTCGCCCAGGCGAGACGCAGCATCGAGTCTCGGCTTGATGGATCGTCAGAGGCCGTGGATACAGCGGTTACATTGAGGACCAGCCAGAAGGTTAGGATTCCTGTAACTACATCTGCAACTGTAGGCGGAGTGGAGAGGGTAGGCACAATACAAAAGTCGCCGACCGCCGGAACATCGAGTGGGCGGATTTCGCCCAAAAAGGCGGGTCCAGTCTATGCGAGCAGGACGGCGGAGGCCAGAGCGTGCCTTCTCAAAGCGAAGCTCCAGATTAACAACAGCAGGAACCTGAAAACTGACATTAAGCTAGAGGTAATCGAAGCCACGGAAAGATTGTTCAAGCTGGTAAAAGAGGCAGAGGAAGGAACACCTTATAAGGAAGGTGATCAGGAAAAAGAAACCGGGAAGAAGGCTAAAAAGGTTAATATAGAGGAAAAGGAAAAAGATATAACATATAGGGAAAAGATAGACCAGGAATTAGTGAGGAAACTGGAGGAGCATGGAAAACTGCTACAGGAAAGTAAACAGGAAATGGAGAGAATTAAGGAAGAGATCAGAAATTGTAAAGACGAAATGGCAGCTCAGAGGACGTATGCGAGTGTAGCAGCTGGTCCACAGCAAGGAAATGTGCCAAATGTGACAACGGCGATGCACTCCATCATCATTACATCAAGAGACGAAAAGGAAACGGGTGATGAGGTAGTGGAAAAATTTAGAAAAGTGGTCAATGCGACAGAAGAAGGAATTAGGATTGATAAAATACGGAAAGCTAAAGAGAGGAAAGTTATAGTAGGATGTCAGGATAAGGACCAACTAGAAAAGATAAAAGAAAGAATAGGAAAATCAGGTGATAGTCTTAAAGCAGAAGAGATTAAAAATAAAGATCCACTCATTATCCTCAAAGATGTACTGAGCTGCCATAAAGATGAGGAACTTATCGGTGCGATAAGGAAACAGAATAAAGGGCTAATAGATAAAGTAGGAAAGGAGGAAAACAGGATAGAGGTGAGGTATAGGAGACGAGCGCGAAACCCCCTGATGACGCACATCGTTCTGCGAGTCTCACCGCAACTTTGGCAGCGATTTATAGAGGCTGGAGCTTTGCACATAGATGTCCAGAGGGTCAGGGTAGAAGACCAGTCTCCCTTGGTCCAATGTTCAAGGTGTTTGGGCTACGGCCACGGGAGGCGGTTCTGCAAGGCTTCTCTGGACGTTTGCAGTCACTGCGCGGGACCGCATCTGAGGGCGGAGTGCCCGGAGTGGATGGCAGCTGCAGCACCTACATGCTGCAACTGCCAAAAGGCGAAAATCGCCGACACCGTGCACAACGCCTTCAGTCGGGACTGCCCAGTGAGAATGAGATGGGACGCTCTGGCCCGCTCTGCCATAGCGTATTGCTGAGGTGGTCCCCGTAACCCCCGGCCAGACTATGCCCGACCCTGATCCCGGCGTGAGGCCATACTTGGTCGCACAGGCCAACCTGCAGAGGAAGGCCCTGGCAACGCAAGAACTCATGCTACTGGCAGCAGAGCGGGGACTTGCGTTTGCCTTAATCCAGGAGCCATACGTCGGGGGATCCGGTCGCGTGAAGCAGTACGGGACCACCAGGATCTTCCAGTGCGCGGAGCGGATTGAAGGGCCGGTCAAGGCAGCCATTGCAGTGTTTGATGAGGGAGTGGATGCCTTGGTATGCCCAGAATTCACCACGACGAATATTGTCGTGCTGAATGTCCGCACCAGCGCCTGGGAGGTCGTGTTGGTCTCGTGCTATTTCGAACCAGACCGGCCTATAGCAGGGTATTTGGACCAGCTGAGGGCTATAGTCCAAAAGTATGGTCCGGGGCGCTTACTGATAGGGGGGGACACCAACGCAAAAAGCTTGTGGTGGAGTCAGGAGATCGACCAAAGGGGGGAGGAGGTGTCCGGCTGGCTGGACGAGGCGGGGCTTCATGTGTTGAACGAAGGCAATACGCCAACGTTCTTCACGGTCAGAGGAGACAGAGCCTATTCCAGCCAGGTGGACATCACCGCCTGCTCGGTCGATCTCCTGGGCAAAATTCAAAATTGGCATGTCGAAGAGGACCTGACGAGCTCGGACCACAATACAATCATTTTTAAAATGGTACAACGCAAAGGGAGCGGCATTAAATAGAAAGAACTACACGAAAATTTAATACTAAAAAGGCGGATTGGGAAAAATTTGGAAAAGAGATTAAAAAATTAATAAACGAACATAAATTAACCAATTTATACATAGAGAAAATAGACAATAAACAGGATTTAGAGTTTAAAATAGAAAAATATACAGATATTATAATTGAAACATGCGAAAAAATAATACCTAAGAAAAAAGGAAATAAAAAATTTACCGTACCTTGGTGGTCCAAAGAGCTCGAAGGGTCCAGACTCGACATGATGCGGAAGAAACGCAGAATCAGGTGGGCCGCGCACGTAAGGAAAGATAAGGTGATACAGGAGTACAGAGTGGCCAAAGAAAAGTATGAGAGGGAAGCTAAGGAAGCGCAGGTTAAAAGCTGGGTAGAGTTTTGTGGGAAGCAGGATAAAGAAGGAGTATGGGATGGGGTATATCGGGCACTTGGTAGGCTGACTAAGCGGCAGGAGGATCAGCCTCTCGTCAGGGACGGGAAGACCCTGGGATCGGAGGAGTCTGCAAGGTTCCTGGCCGACACGTTCTACCCGGACGACCCTGACGAGGAAGATAACCTGGACCACCGGCGCACCAGAGAGCTGGCCGCGCGCGTGAATGAGAGAGTCCATGGTGAGTTACATGACCCCCCTTTCACGATGCGCGAGCTCCGAGTTGCGCTGGCGAGTTTTAATCCCCGGAAAGCGCCTGGCGCCGACGGTCTGACCTCCGATATCTGCGCGCAGTCGATCAGCCAGGATCCAGTGGCTTTCCTATCACTGGCAAATAAGTGCCTGGAACTGGCCTGTTTTCCAAGAATTTGGAAACAGGCCACGGTCGCTGTGCTTCGCAAGCCGGGTAAAGCAGATTACACGGCTCCGAAAGCGCATCGACCAATAGGACTCTTGCCAGTGTTAGGAAAGGTGCTGGAAAAGATGTTGGTGGGTAGACTCAAGTGGCACTTACTACCGAGGTTGAGCCACCGCCAGTACGGCTTTATGCCACAAAAGGGCACCGAGGACTCCCTCTATGTCCTAATGGAACATATTAGAGCTAAGCTTCTAAGGAAGCGTGTTATAATAATGATCTCACTGGACATAGAGGGAGCATTCGATAGCGCCTGGTGGCCAAGACTGAAAGTACGGCTGGCGGAAGAGCAATGCCCACCAAACATCAGACGGCTGGTCGACAGTTACCTGGATGATCGGATGGTCAGAGTTCGTTACGCGGGCGCAGAAGCTGCAAAACGGACTGTTAAGGGTTGTGTCCAGGGGTCAATCGGTGGCCCAATCCTGTGGAACCTCCTTCTCGATCCCCTGTTAAAGGGGTTAGAGCAGCGGGGCGACTATTGTCAGGCTTTTGCTGACGATGTCGTCCTGTTGTTTGATGGGGATTCCACGGGAGAAGCACAGAAGCGGGCCAATGCGGCGCTAGCCTATGTGCGGGACTGGGGTATCAGAAATAAACTTAAATTTGCGCCACATAAAACCCAGGCAATGGTTATTACCAAAAAATTAAAGTACGATACTCCAATCCTGCACATGGGAGGAGTCGACATTGGCTTGTCTTCTGAAATAAAGCTTCTGGGACTGACGATTGACCGGGGGCTCACCTTTAACAGTCACATTAAGCAGACGTGCAAAAAGGCTGCAACAATATACCAAATGCTCGCGAGGTCAGCCAAAGTCCAGTGGGGTTTGGGACCGGAGGTCATCAGGGCAATCTACACGGCGGCGGTTGAGCCCGTAATTCTCTACGCGAGTAGTGCGTGGGCTCCCGCCAGCCGTAAACTGGGGGTGAAGAAGCAGCTCGGAGCAATTCAGCGAAGCTTTGCTCAAAAGCTGACGAAGGCCTATCGGACCGCCTCCCTAAACTCAACCCTACTGCTGGCGGGAATACTACCTCTAGATATAAGGGTGCGAGAAACCGCACTCCTTTTCGAGATCAAGAGGGGGTATTCCCGGCAGGTTGTGGGAGATCGAGAGGTGGAGGTGCCGGTGCCCTTCGTCAAGCTGGACCATCCCGCGGAGCTGGGGAGCGGGTCGTTCAAATGCGTGGTGAACGGGGCAGAACTGGCTGAGCACGTCGGTGAGGGACTCTGTATCTTCACCGACGGCAGCAAGATTGATGGGAAAGTCGGAGCAGCACTATCCATATGGAATGGTGCTGTCGAGACGAGTACCAGAAAACTGCGATTAGAGCCGTACTGTTCCGTTTACCAGGCGGAGCTCCTCGCTCTCCAGAAGGCCGTAGAGGAGGCGCTCCGTAGCAAGCTTCCCACGTGCAGCATCTTCAGTGATGCCAGATCCGCCCTCGAAGTTGTCACAAAAGGTGATTCCCTCCACCCCATAGCGTTTGAAGTTAATAAAAAATGCAAGAAGCCGAAAAACGCACCCAGAAAATTAAATTTTCTGGGTGAAGGCACATGTGGGGTTGGAAGGGAATGAGAGGGCGGATGGGCTCGCTAAGGATGCTGCACAACACCTCAAGACCCGTGCGCACTACGACAAATGTCCGGCCTCATTCGTCAAAAGACAGATCCGGAAGGAGTCCGTTGACGAATGGAGCCGGAGATACGCGAAGGAGAGACGGCTTCGATAACGAGCTGTTCTTTCCAGACGCAGTCGAGGCGCACAGGGTCATCAGAAAGATTGCCCTGGACCCGCTGCTGACGCAGGTATTCACCGGGCACGGCGGGTTCTCCGAGTACTTGCATCGCTTCAAGTGCAAGGAGAGCCCGGGTGCCTGTGTGATCCCGATGTCACCGAGACGGTCCCACACCTATTACTCGATTGCCCTATCCATACTCAAGAAGATACAACTTGGAATGCAAATAGAATATAAGTTAGAAAGGAACAATATAAATAATATTATATTGGACCAAAGTGTAAGAGAGGACTTTTTAACATATTGCAAAAAATTGTTAATATAGTGTCAAATAGGAATAAGTAGGAATCAAAATTACAATATATATAATAGTATTATATAATATTAGTAATTAAGAACAGTAGCTGTCTAGATTAATAAGATAAGATAAAAAATATATATATATATATATATATATATATAAAATAAAATAAATAATAAAAAAAAAAAAAAAGAGAGGAATGAAAACCACAAAACAGAAAAATAAAAGATAAAAAAAAAAAAAAAAAAAAAAGAAGGAAAAAGAAATATACATAGATAACACAAAAAAAAAAAAAAAAAAAAAAAATTATTATAATAATAAAAAGAAAACAATAAATAATAAGTAAACTAAAATAGGTATAGAGCGCAGACTCCAAGTAGAATAGAATAATGCGTTAGTAGATAAGATAGATATAGTAACACTGTGTATCGTAAGAAAATTGGATTTAAGCAAGAATATTAGTAAATGTATGTATAGGTAGTATGAGGGAAGTGTTAACGATTAGATCAATAAATAGAATAAATTAAAAAACGAAAAAATGTAATAAATATAGAAATAATAAATTGTACCGATAAATAAAAACCCTTGTCCTGGATAGGGGGTGACAGGGTGAGACGTAGAGTCCACCATTAAAAAAAAAAAAAAAAAAAAAAAAAAACCTAACCTAACCTAACCTACCTAACCTTTTTTTTTTTTTTTTTTTTTTTTTTTTTTTTTTTTTTTTTTTTTTTTTTTTTTTCTCGCGGGGAAATCCCTTTACGGACCATCCCACCCCCGAAGGGGCGGGGGTGTGTCGGACTCACCGGTGCGCCTTCCAGCCCAGCGAGACGTGGAGCTGGGTCGGGTCCCTATCGTAGTCTGCGCACCGAAATACCGACTAAAAACCCCGCGTTGGCCACCATCGGTGCACTTTGGAGACGGTCCCGGGATACTGCTGAACAGACGCGCCAGGACCGCCTCCTTGTGCACTGCCGCTTAGAGCGACGCGGCTTCAAACGCCTTTGGCGTTACGTCTCGCGGGCCGCCAGGATAGGGAAGGCGGCCCCGTGTGGCCTCTGCGGCGCCGGGTTAGTTGGCGTCCCGGCGCCTAGTTCGTCGTCTGCGGTGACGACGAGCGGGATCGTTCTGCTCCCGATCCCGCTCGGCGCTCTCCTTCTGCAACATGACGCGCTCGCAGAAGGAGAGCATGGCTCGCCACGACCTCTGGCTGCCGACCATGGCGGCGACCACGGCCGGCAGCGAGAGGTCTCCACCCAAAACCGCAGTGAGAGCGCTGCGCTCCTCGTCCCAGGCTGGGCACTCCTCCAGTGTGTGCTGGGCAGTGTCCTCGCGGCAGGTTGCCACAGTGGTGGCACACGGCGGACTCCTCAGCTCCGGCTACTCGACACAAGTACGCACCGAAGCAACCGTGCCCGGTGAGCACCTGCGTCAGCCGGAATGTTCGGCGCACCGTGGCGCCTCTCCAGCCACTGTTGGAGGACAGGTCGCACTGCCGCGACGGTCCTCTGTACCAGCACTTGGGCTCTCCAGCCTGGAACGCCACTCCTCCACGGCGGTCCTGCGGAGGGAGACCAGCATGGCCTCGCCTCTCGGGACACCAGTCTCTGCCGCGCTGGGACGCCTCCTCTCGTCCAAAGAAAACTGACGAGAGGGTCTTAGCGTCCAGCTCCCAGGGCAGAGTTCCCGCTAGAACGCAGGCCGCCTCGTGCGAGACCGTGCGGTAACCCCTGACGATTCGCTGCGCCAACCATGCGCTGCGGACGGTGCAGCAGGCGTACGCAACGAGGGTTCAGGGACTCGGCCCAAACGGGACTCCCGTAGAGGGCCATGGACCGCACGACTCCAGCATACAGGTTTCGGCAAGGGATGCCAGGACCATCGGTGTTGGGCAGCAGGCGCCCCAGTGCGCCCGCCGCCTTCACCAGCTTCGGCGACAACTTCTCAAAATGCGCGCGGAAATCCCATCGGCTGTCGAGGATGAGGCCAAGATACTTCATGCTCGAGCCGACGGGAACCCGCACGCCCGTCCACTGTGAGGTGGGCCTCTGGTGGGGGCCCACACCGAGGTCCGTGGAAACACACAACCTAACCTAACCTAACCTAACCTAACCTAACCTAACCTAACCTAACCTAACCAGTCGCACTCGATCCGCGGGTCGAAAGAGCAGTGTTGTTGTACGGAGCTCCGACCGAAAAAATCGTTAAAATAGGAAAAGTGAAGTTATTTTAACGTGTGATACGTCAAATTGTGCGGGAAGTGAAGCCCCATAAAGTGATTTAAGTGACAAGACCCGGAAGTGCGACACAAAAAACTTTTTAAACGAAAATAACCTCATTTTGAGGTTAGGAAAGCAGTTCTCGGCCTGGCGCTCGAGATTGCGATCGACGACATACCAGTTTTTTGTGTGGCCGTGTAGCCCTTAGGGAGCCGCATCCAACGACACCCCTCTTTCCGCGAGCCGATTGGAACTCGCGGAGTAATAAACAAAAAAACAACTACCACGTGGCCACGAGGTCTGACTTCTGGCTGCGTGCGGCAACTTCTGGCGATTGGATCGGCTGGCTGACTGGAGCAGGAGCACGGATCAACTTGAAAACACGAAAAAAGAAGTCAAAATCTAGCGCAGTAAGCGATTTAGTAATATTTTGTAAAATTTTAAAAATTTAACTTTAAATTTAAGGAAAACTAAATCGAGAACATACTATTTTTGTAATTTTGCCAGAAGGGTATAGGTACAAAGAACCCTCCACCAAAATTTTAGATTTTTTGTATGCGTCAATTCTGAGTTATAACTAAAAAACCAGAGATCTAAAAACACGTGTTCACCCTTATTGTAGACTTTTTGTATATTTTAATATCTATAAAATAGACCCCTATTTAACTGTATTTTTAACTTTTTTTCCAAATTTTAATAGCGAGTAGTTTTTGAGAAAATCTAATTTTCCTCTAATTTTAACGATAATTATTTTCCTAATAAATATAAAATTATTTTGGTGGCATAGGAGTTTAGGACTCAAAAATTGACAAATTTCGAGCCCAAACACGGGCTCCCTACGACGAATAGAAAAGAAATTGGAACAACTCAGGCAACTTGGCCGCCATTTTGAAAAAATTCAAACCTGTATAACTCGGAAACTATTAGTCGTGGAGAGTTCCGGGTTTGGATGCCAAGTTAATTAAGACCAGGTCCTTGTTATAGGACCCAAAAAGAGACACAAAAAATTTCCAAAAATTTTTTGGTACTGACAACCCTGACGCATCCGCGAGGTCACCACGAATCAAACGAGCCCAAACTCGGGTGAAATTGAGCAATAGAAGCCCAAGAAAACGGGTGAAAACCAAAATTTGGCCGCCATATTGGAAAACTTTAAACATCAGTATCTCGGTCGTCCTTTATGATAGAATACCCGAGTTTGGGCTTGTTGGATTCAGCGTCCAAAGGCCTATCGAATGATGCACTCGAATCTAGGCCAAAATTTTAGTACTTACTAAGAATAATTTTCGCCGTCGGAAATTGGCCTTAATAGTTCATAAGTAGCTAATAAGATTAATTTTAAGAATTGTTATTAAGCTAACTCCCCCCTTAATAAGATAAAAATATTTAAGACATTATTTATTTAATATTTACTGTTATATTGTATCGTGTGACTATAAAGAATAAACAAGTCTTACTTACCCGACTCACACGTGGGAAACCTCCTTGCTGGACACGACGAGCTGCTCAATACCGGCACCTGAAAAAGAAATAGGTATTAGTATCTAATTATTGACAGTTAGTGAGCATTTACACTCACTAACCAGACGGAAATTATACAATAAACTTCCTACAAGCCCTCTACACTTGTAGGAATTATAACTTGACGCATTCCCCTAACACTTTTTAACCCATACTTACCCTCAATAACTCACGATGTTTGGATACCGTACACCAGCAAAAGACCGCATGAGTAAGACCCCAGAAAAAGCCCTCAGCCCAAAGGGTGCCAGCGGGTCTAAGGTTGCACAGGCACGGCGGAGCCTGGAAACTCAGATTGAAAAATCTGAAGGATCCAGTGCCGCCGAGTCTGTGAAACCAAAACCCAAAGGGCCCTCAACAGAATTGAAGGGTTTTAGAACGGAACCAGCACCCGCGTTACCTGGAGTGCAATCACCTACAGAAGTCGGGCATGTGAGTAGAGTGACCGAAGCAAGAGCCTGCTTGATAAAAATTAAGCTGCAGATCAATGCAAGCAGGAACCTAAAGACAGACATAAAGACAGATGTACTGGAAGCGGCAGACAAACTGTTTAAGCTGGTGAAAGAGGCGGAAACGGAAAAACAGGGAAAGGACACAAAGATAAAGGAAATATCGAATTGACCAAAACGGCCAAACCAACTGGTAGCTTACCGGTGGAAGGAAGGGACAACTATAACTCGGAACTTGTTAAAAAGATAGACGAACACAGTGAAATGCTGAAGAAAAATAAAGAAGAGATGGAAAAATTAGGAGAAGAGTTAAGGAAACACAGAGAGGAGTGGAAAGAAGGAAGAAGCTACGCTACTGTGGCGGCTGGTTCACGGGGGAACATGCAGATGGGGGCAGAAATGCACTCTATCGTTATAACCTCCGAGGACCAGTACGTCACAGGTGAACAAGTGTTGGATAGACTACGGACCACCCTTAAGGCAAAGGAAGATGGAATTAAAATCGACCAAATACGGAAAGCCAAAGACCGGAAAGTCATAGTAGGATGTAGATCGAAGGAAGAACTAGGAAGGATTAAGGAAAGAATTAAGACAGGAGGCAAAGATCTGAAAATGGAAGAGATCAAAAACAAGGAGCCATTGGTGGTGCTGAAGGATGTCCTCAGCTACAACAAGGACGAGGACATAATTCAGGCCCTCATTACCCAGAACAAAGACCTACTGGGAGACGAATGCGGTGACGGCACCTGCTTCAAAATTAAATTTAGAAGGAGAGCACGGAACCCGCATACGTCACATGTGGCTATACAGGTGCCACCAAGGATCTGGAAAAGACTGATCGAAGAAGGGACCGTCCATATCGATCTACAGAGGGTGAGAGTAGAAGACCAGTCTCCCCTGATCCAGTGTTCGCGCTGCCTGGGCTACGGTCACGGCAAGCGTTTCTGCCGCGAACAAGTGGACACATGCTGCCACTGTGGGGGGGCTCACCTCCGGTCAGAATGCTCTGACTGGATGGCGAACATACCCCCGACGTGCTGCAACTGTGCCAAGGCCAAGATAAACGGAGCTGAACACAACGCATTTAGCTCAGAGTGCCCTGTGAGGAGGAAGTGGGAACAACTGGCAAGATCCACAATAGCATACTGCTAAAGTGGACACCAGCAACCCAGATCAGATGGCTTCCCCAGTAAACGCGATGTCGGTGTCAGTAGCCCAGGCAAACCTACAAAGGAAACAATTGGCAACAATTGAATTCCTCCTGGAGGCTAAAAAACGCAACATCGACATTGCGTTGCTTCAGGAGCCTAAAGCCCTGGTCTGTCGAAGCTACGCACAGCGTTGCGTTGCGCGGAATGCGGTGTCAAACTCGGTTTTGTATGAAAAACATTGACATTGACATAACGTTACGCCGCAGTATGCGTCATCCAGCGTCTGCGGTGAGGGGTCAACCGGGTGATGGGTAGACTGGTCTTTTGTGCTGTCACAGTATGCGTCGGTGTAGAGGGGCAAGTGTGGTGAAGCGCGGGGCGGATACACCGCACAACGTGCCGTCATTCTCATCATTTCGTCGCGGTAAGCGTATTTGCGCAATAGATTTATTTGAGGACAATATTTTTATCAATTTTTGTTTGGTTTAAACTTTTGTTTAGGCTGTGGCGCGTATATCGACTATGTGCTGCCGCACAGTACGTTTAATACAGTTCACGTACGTTTCCAATGACAATGCCGCAATATTACACCACGTAGGAATAAAACTTTAAAACCTTGCTTTGGTAAAAAAGATACAATTAAAAAGGAAAAAGAATTAATATTTAATAAGTACAAGATTATAAAATGGAGTCAATTACATTTATTTTATTGTTATAAAAATGACGAACGGAACTGTATGTTAATTGTTCTAAGTACCTAGTACCCCATGCTTTTTAACAAAATATAGCAACGGAATTAGTTCCCAACTGATCAGGGTACAATTGGAGGCGATTTATTAGTAGGTATTTATATACATTCAGTCTTTATCCCTATTCGCAGGGCACTTTATCAGCCCATATACGTCCCACTGCAGAGCACGGGTCTCCTCTACAATCGAGAATACGATTGAGAATGGTTAGGCCATACTAGCTGGCCTTATCCCTATATTTGCATAGAAAGAAATACAATCAACATACAAACAAATTTTATATGAGCCCGAAAAAGTAGCTACAAAGAATCTTATGATGAGTTTTGTATCAGCCCATATACATACATTCGTTGTATAATGGTTGTATATTATCTTCGTAGTTATTTACAAAATCCAATTGCAAGATATAATAAACTATTCGACACAATTAGCACCACTCTCCTAGCACCTGGAGTGCATCATGTGATGACATGGTGCAATTTTAAATATGTAGTTCCTCATAGTAGTATCAAATTCTGTGTTTTTCCGCTTTTTTCCATTCCCGTTCCATTAAAACCCCCTCTATATATATTGTAATTTGTGCTACTTACACCTACGCACATATATTTTGAGCTCTGTGTTATGAATTCTGTTAAATACTAAAATAAAATATTATTTTAAAAAGTGACCATCGGTATTGTTCCAGGTTTTGCTTGTGACAATTATAAAGGAAAATAATTAAATCGTTATGGAATTTATTTTTACCCAATTACGGTACGATCAATAACGATAATGTAAGAAAGGATAACTACATAAATCCAGTGAAATTTAATTTGATCTGACAATAAGTTGTTTAGCCGAAAAAAATGTATTCAGCACACGCGTATTTCATTAGAATGATAGGAACCACTTATATCACGTATCAATATTGCGAAAATTGTCTCGTAAACATATATACCCAGTTTATTTAAAATGACGCACAAACATTTTTTTAAAGAAATTATATATATTTTCGAACTCAAATGATTGTTATTTGTTGTCATGGAAATTCAAGAAAACTTCAATGCGAAATTGCCATAGTAACGTTGGTTGTCAATGAACGGTTCTCCCATTGGTCAATAGTTTACGCACAGAGTGAAACCTATATGAGAACCACCTTTTTTGTTGTTATGTGAACTACGTTGCATGACGTCATGACGTTACCGCTTACCGCAGTGCCGCGCGTATTCTTCGCCAGACCAGGCCTATACGTGGGTAGCCAAGGTAGGGTGAGAGACCACAGGGGGATGAGGATCTTCCAGGGCGAAAATGGACAAGGGGCTCCGGTTAAGTCAGCCATTGTTGTATTCAATGAAGACTTGACCGTAACCCAATGCCCAGCCTTCACTACAACCAACATCACGGTAGTCAAGATCCAAACGGGAATCCGTAAACTAGTGGTCATCTCACTCTACTTTGAGCCGGACAAACCCATCAGGCCATACTTGGAGCAACTGGGAGAAGTAGTTGGAAAACTGGGTCCCCATGGAATCCTCATAGGGGGCGACAGTAACGCAAAGAGCATATGGTGGGGTGGCGTGGACACTGACACCAGGGGAGAAGAACTGGCAGGTATGTTGGAAGAGTACGGTCTCCAGGTACTCAATGAAGGGGAACATCCGACCTTCCAGACAGTGCGAGGTGGAAGACTACTCACCAGCCACATTGACATCACGGCCTGCACTGAGGACATCCAGACCCTGGTGGAGGGCTGGAGAATAGACGATTCCATGGCTAGCTCCGACCACAATGCAATAATTTTCAAAATTAAAAAAAGTCATACAAAAATGTAACAATAAACAAAATGCAAAAACAACAAAAAGATACAAAACGAAAAAAGCAGATTGGGAAAAACTCAGAGAAGAAATAGGAAAGCTTATGATAGACAACAAAATAAACGAAACAGAAATAAAACAAATAAAAAACAAATCAGAACTAGATAATATAACAAACAAATATATAAAAGCAGTAAAAGAAGCATGTGATAAAACAATACCATTGTCCGACAGGGTGGTCGCAGAATACCTGAAAAAGAAAGAAGAATATGAGAAGGAGGCCAAAATGGCACAAATCGAGAGTTGGAAGGAGTTTTGTGGAAAACAGGGAAAGGAGACAATATGGGACGGAGTTTATAGAGCTGTGGGAAAAGTGTCAAACAAACACGAGGACATTCCATTGACGAAGGAGGGGCGGACGCTTAGTGCTGCGGAGTCCGCGGAGCTGCTGGCGGTAACCTTCTATCCTGAGGACAATACAAACGAAGATAACGCAGACCATCAGCGAACGAGGAAAGCTGCCGCTCGAGTAAACAAGGTAGTCAATGATGAGAACCATGACCAACCGTTTACAATCGAAGAACTACACGCGGCAGCAAGCAGCTTCAATCCGAAGAAAGCCCCAGGAGCAGACGGCCTGACTGCAGACATCTGCAAGCAGGCAATAGAAAAACACCCAGGGTTTTATCTATCACTGGCCAACAAATGCCTGGAGCTGGGTCATTTCCCAACCAGCTGGAAAGAAGCCACGGTGATAATACTCCGAAAACCTGGCAAGGACGACTACACCAGCGCGAAGTCCTACCGACCGATAGGCCTGTTACCAGTGATGGGTAAAATCCTGGAGAAGATGGTAGTGGGTCGAGTGAGGTGGTACCTTCACCCACGCACGAGCCCCCGACAGTTTGGCTTTGTGCCCCAAAGGAGCACCGAGGACTCCCTCTATGTTTTAATGCGACACATCAGACAGAAACTGGAAGAGAAGAAGATCACTGTTCTGATATCATTAGACATAGAGGGAGCCTTCGATAGCGCCTGGTGGCCGGCTATCAGGGTCAGACTGTCGGAGGAAAAGTGCCCAATTAACATCAGGAGAGTCATTGACAGCTACCTAGAAAGCAGAAAAGTCAAACTCAGGTATGCAGGAGTGGAGCACGAGAGGTGGACCTCAAAAGGGTGTGTACAGGGTTCCATTGGGGGTCCAACCTTCTGGAATCTACTCCTCGACCCACTGTTATCGGGACTAGAAAGCAGAGGAGGTTACTGTCAAGCGTTCGCGGACGACGTAGTATTAGTGTTCGACGGCACGGAAACCAGCCAGATCCAAAAGCAGGCCAACGAAACGTTAGCCTATGTGAGGGATTGGGGTATCAGAAATAAACTTAAATTCGCGCCACACAAGACCAAGGCAATGGTGATAACAAGAAAGTTAAAGTACGATACCCCAATCCTTCACATGGGTGGCGTTGACATAGGTCTAGAAAAGACCATAAAAATACTTGGGGTCACGATTGATAGCGGGCTGACATTTAAGACTCACGTGTCCGAAGTCTGTAGAAAAGCTGTTGTCTTTTACAACAAATTATCAAGGACAGCAAAATTGCAGTGGGGTTTGGGTCCAGACATCGTGAAATTGTTGTATACGGCTGTCGTAGAGCCAACAATTTTATACGCGGCTAGTGTGTGGGCTCCAGCCTCACAAAAATTAGGGGTCAGGAAGCAGCTCGCAGTCGTCCAAAGGGGGTTTGCGCAAAAGATCGCGAAGGCCTACAGGACAGTTTCACTGAACTCGGCCCTTTTGCTCGCCGGAATACTGCCTCTTGATATTCGGGTTAGGGAAAACGCGTCCCTATTCGAGGTCAAGAGGGGGTATTCCAGGCGAGTAGTGGGAGACCGGGAGGTGGAATGTCCTGTGGCCTTCGCATCTCTCGAACACCCAGCGCAGAGAGTGGCAGTCCACTATCGGTGCCTGGTGGACGGTGCAGAAGTAAACCTAATAACAGGCCGGAAAATTTACACGGACGGTAGTAAGATCCAGGGAAAAGTAGGAGCTGCCATCTCCATTTGGGAAGATGGCAAAGAAATTAAAACTAAAAAGCTCAAACTGGAGGACTTCTGTACCGTCTACCAGGCAGAGATGTTGGCCTTGCGTGGAGCCGTGGAGGAAGTAGCAAAGAGTGGCAGTAAGAGGTGCAGCATCCTGAGCGATTCAAGAGCGGCGTTAGAAACAATCTCCAACGGTTTCTCCCTCCATCCTTTAGCTAACAAAATTCAGAAAGAAATGCAGAAAATTAAAGAAAGTGGCAGAGTTTTGGACCTTTTTTGGCTTAAAGCACATGCGGGGATGGAGGGTAACGAACGCGCCGATGAACTCGCGAAGGATGCTGCGCTGAAACTTAAGATCAAAGCCCACTACAATATGTGTCCCGTCTCATTCGTCAAGAGACAAATCCGTATGGAGTCTATTGACGAATGGAACGGGCGCTATGTTGAAGGCGAAACGGCATCCACCACAAAGCTTTTCTTCCCGGACGCTGCGGAAGCCTTCAGGCTCATAAGCAAAATAGAGACTGACCCAGTGCTGACGCAAGTGTTCACGGGGCATGGCGGGTTCTCTGAGTACTTGAATCGGTTCAAGTGCAAGGAGAGCCCGTCATGCATCTGCGATCCAGCAGTGAACGAATCAATCATACATGCTATCACGGAATGTCCCGTGCATATAAAAGATAGATTTAATATAGAGCAGGAATTAAATATAAATATAACAGTAAATAACTTAAGTTGTATATTAAGAGATAATTATAATAGACCTAAATTCATAGAGTATTGTAAGAAAGTAGCAAAACATGTAATAAATAGAAATAAGTAGTAAGTAAGTAGACTAAAATATATAATGTAAGTTTATATAATTTTAGTTACATAAGAAAGCAGTTGTTAGATTTAGGCTAAAATGTAAAAATAAATATAGGACAAAAATGTAAATATCATAAGAGATTAAACAAAAGATAAAAACATAGATAAAAAATAAAAAAAAAAAAAAAAAAAAAAAGAAAAAAAAAAAAAAGACAAGAAAAAAAGCGAAAAGAAAAAAAAAAAGAAAAAAAAGAAAAGGAAAGCAAGAAAACACAGCTAGGCCATAAGTAGGACCTCCCAAAGAAGGAGATAGGTACACCAAGAACTCCCAAAGAAGGGGTGAAATTAGATAGGTGTAAGTATACAGACAGAATGTACAAAACGTCTCTGACAAAGTTAGGGGAAGGAGACGATCTAGAAGCCCAATTAAAAAAAAAAAAAAAAAAAACCTAACCTAACCTTTTTTTTTTTTTTTTTTTTTTTTTTTTTTTTTTTTTTTTTTCTCGCGGGGAAAATCCCTTTACGGACCATCCCACCCCCGAAGGGGCGGGGGTGTGTCGGACTCACCGGTGCGCCTTCCGGCCCAGCGAGACGTAGAGCTGGGTCGGGTCCCTATCGTAGTCTGCGCACCGAAATACCGACTAAAAACCCCGCGTTGGCCACCATCGATGCACTTTGGAGACGGCCCCGGGATACCGCTAAACAGACGCGCCAGGACCGCCTCCTTGTGCACTGCCGCTTAAAGCGACGCGGCTTTTAACGCATTTTGCGTAACGTCTCGGGGGCCGCCAGGATAGGGAAGGCGGCCCCGTGTGGCCTCTGCGGCGCCGGGTTAGTTGGCGTCCCGGCGCCTAGTTCGTCGTCTGCGGTGACGACGAGCGGGATCGTTCTGCTCCCGATCCCGCTCGGCGCTCTCCTTCTGCAACATGACGCGCTCGCAGAAGGAGAGCATGGCTCGCCACGACCTCTGGCTGCCGACCATGGCGGCTACCACGGTCGGCAGCGAGAGGTCTCCACCCAAAACCGCAGTGAGAGCGCTGCGCTCCTCGTCCCAGGCTGGGCATTCCTCGAGTGTGTGCTGGGCCGTGTCCTCGCGGCAGTTGCCACAGTGGTGGCACACGGCCGACTCCTCGGCTCCGGCTACGCGACACAGGTACGCACCGAAGCAGCCGTGCCCGGTGAGCACCTGCGTCAACCGGAATGTCGGCGCACCGTGGCGCCTCTCCAGCCACTGTTGGAGGACAGGTCGCACTGCCGCGACGGTCCTCGTGCCAGCACTGGGGTTCTCCAACCTGGAACGCCACTCCTCCACGGCGGTCCTGCGGAGGGAGGCCAGCATTACCTCGACCTCTCGGGACACCAGTCTCTGCCCGCGCTGGGACGCCCTCCTCTCGTCCAAAGAAGACAGACGAGAGGGTCTTTGCGTCGAGCTCCCAGGGCAGAGTTCCCGCTAGAACGCAGGCCGCCTCGTGCGAGACCGTGCGGTAACCCCTGACGATTCGCTGCGCCACCATGCGCTGCGGACGGTGCAGCAGGCGGACGCAACGAGGGTTCAGGGATTCGGCCCAAACGGGACTCCCGTAGAGGGCCATGGACCGCACGACTCCAGCATACAAGTTTCGGCAAGGGATGCCAGGACCATCGGTGTTGGGCAGCAGGCGCCCCAGTGCGCCCGCCGCCTTCACCAGTTTCGGCGACAACTTCTCAAAATGCGCGCGGAAATCCCATCGGCTGTCGAGGATGAGGCCAAGATACTTCATGCTCGAGCCGACGGGAACCCGCACGCCGTCCACTGTGAGGTGGGCCTCTGGTGGGGGCCCACACCGAGGTCCGTGGAAACACACGGCCTCGGTCTTGTTCAGGGCCACCGTGAGGCCCAGTCGCCGAATCCTGCCAACCACCAGTCCCGTACCAAACGAGGCTAGCAGGGCGGCTCTCCTGAAAGTCCTGGCCGTCGCTGTCACCAGTGTATCGTCCGCATAGCAGACGACAGCGACGCCCCGAAGGTTGGTACCACGGAGCACCCAATCGTACCCGATGTTCCACAGGAGCGGACCCAGAACCGATCCCTGTGGGACACCGCACGTCACCGCTCTTCGGTGCCACCCGTTGGCGCCCGGATACACCACGCACCTGTCAGAGAGGTACGCGTGCACCATGCGCCGGAGATAGGGCGGCACCTCGTGGTACCGCAGTGCTTCAACAATGCAGGCCCAGGGCATGGTATTGAAGGCGTTGGCGATGTCGAGAGACACCGCCACCACGACTTTGCCCCGGGACACCGCTTCTTCCGCCTGTGCCTTGACCCGCAAAATCGCGTGGATCGTGGACCGGCCCTGTCTGAACCCGAACTGGCAATCCGCCAAGTCCGGGCCCGTGTCCTCCAAGTGCTCGACGAGGCGCGCGTGAACAATACGCTCAAAAAGCTTGCACACCTCGTCGAGCAACACGATGGGCCGGTAGGTCGATGGCGACTCTGCGGGTCGCCCCTCTTTCCGAAGCAGGACAAGCTTGCCCGTCTTCCATCGCGACGGGAAGATGCCCTGCTCCAGGCACGCGGAGAAAAGGCCGCGGAGCCTCGTACCCAGCGACTCGACGGCTAGCACCCAGACACGACCGGGCACCCCGTCGAGCCCCGGGGCCGAGTTTTTGCCCCGCAGTCGAAGCACTGCCGCCTCCAATTCTTGCGGCGAAACCTCTGGGATAATCCCTTCCGAAACCGATGACGACGATGGCGCCGATGGACGTGGCGCCATCGGTGGAGGAGTGAACTCCTCGGTGGCCGGGAACAAGGCCGCGACGACGTCCTCGACGAGATCGGTCCGGAGACTCTGAGTCAGCGGGGGCGCCCACGGACGGAGTTTTTTCATCGCCATGCGATGCCAGCCCCATGGATCTCTGTCGAGAGTTCTCCGGAACTCATCATTCGCCGCAGCCTTTGCTCGTGCGATGGCCACCCGCAGCGCTCTCTTCGCCTCTCTGTGGAGGTCGAGAAGGAGCCGCTCCTGTTCGTCGTCGTCGGGTCTACGGGTCCGACGACGGCGGTGCCTGGCGAGTCGGCGGCGCGCGACTTGGCAGGCCGCACGCAGCTCTGTGAGCTCGGCCGACCACCAGTACACCTGGCGCTTCGCTGGGAGGCGGGTGACCCGGGGCATGGCCGCGTCGCAGACGCGCGACATCGCCACCCCGAACCATTCCGCCTCTTGCTCGACCCGCACCGGTCCGTCCGGTACGGGGAGCCACGCCTGAATTAAAGCGGCCTCCTTCAACGCCTCCACATCGAGGCGTTTTACGGCCCATCGCCGGCCGCCCATGAAACCGACAGTCGGACTACCACCGGACTGGACGGGGACCTGGGAGGTCTGGACGCTGTACCGTATATACAAATGGTCGGACAAACCCTCCTCCAACCCATGGCCTAACCAATCTTGCGATTATATAGGCCCAATCCTGGGAGGCGCACGCGGAACCTGCTATCTGCATTGCAGTGTGCACACTCTGCCGCGTGCGCATCATCTCCCTACAAATTGTTTTCTCTTCGTCCATGTCCCTATTGCATTTCTCCCCCTTCTGGGGCATGCACATCACGAAACAGGTGCACCATCCGGTGCCAGGCTGCTCGTCCTATCGTTGCGTCTCCTGAACCAGCCGTGCGCAAATTGACGCAACCGACCGAAGTTACCCGCAGTGCTCACGAGGTCCGGGTACCAGGCCGGGGCATACGAATTCAGTTCGAGTCCATCAAGCATACCCCAGCGGAGATCCTCATACAATGGACAGCACCACAGAACATGGTGTCTGTCCTCCTCATCCTCTCCACAACTACACATGCTGTCATCCCTAAGTCGCATATCGCATAGGCGCTTGTTAAAGCACCCATGCCCAGTGAGTATTTGAGATGTTTCATGATCTGGTTCGACCCAGCGCATGCTGAGTCTACCAGACACGTCGGGGAAAAACGAAAAGAGCTCTCTACCCTTCGTCTCCTTCTCCCACCGATCCTGCCAAGTACACAGAACGGAAACCAAACGTTCGCGTTTTCGCCTGCTCATCTCTGATCTTGGCGCGGTTCTACGTGCAACCTCTATGCTGCCAGCACGGAAAACCTCCAGGTCCGCCGGGAGCACCCCGGCCAGCACCGGGAGCGCAGCTGTGCTGACCGACCGGTAGGCCTTAGTCAGCAACACTAGTGCAGGCCGCTGCCCCCGGAGCAGCACGCTCCGGATCGACTGCACCTCGACACGCCCGCACCAGCATCCCGCAGCATACGCAAGCGTGGCAACGAAGGTGCCCTGGTACAAAATACGTAGGCCTGGAAACGGATGCCCCAGGAAGAAGCCGACACACGCGACATCTTCCCGAAGCATCTGGCCGCGCGGTCTACAATGCTTTGCGCATGCTCCGCGAACAAGAGACCCCTATCAAGCACCACCCCGAGGAGAGTTACCGAGTCAACCGATCGGATCGAGTCGCCGTCGAGTCGGATAACCGGAGGCCGCTGGAACCTACCCCTGATAGTCATCGTGGATGACTTAGCAGGGGAGAACCCCAAGCGGTTCCGGCCACCCCAGGCGGAGATCGTACTTAGTACAGCCGAGGCTTTCGCCTCAATCTCCGCTCTCGACTGCGCCTCAATCAATATGGTGACGTCGTCCGCATAGGCAACCATGCGGACTCCCTCGGGGGCAGGCGCTCGAAGGAGGTCATCGAGAAGGACGTTCCACAGCGTGGGCCCGAGGACAGATCCCTGAGGGCACCCCATGGTGGACTCCTTCCACAACACCCGAGGACCCACGAAAAGGCCTACACGGCGTCTGGAGAAGTAGTCCGCCAACATCCGATAGATGTTAGGCGGGCAGCCTCCCCTTTTCGCCTTGACCATAATCATGGGCCACCAGGCATTGTCAAAGGCACCAGAGATGTCCAAAAAAGATCGTCTGGACATAACGCGACGTGGACTCCCTACTGGCACGAATGACGACATCCAGGGCAGTGCCCGTAGACTTCCCCGGAGTGAAACCATGCTGGCAGTCCGAGATCTCACTGTAGATCTGAGGGGCACAGGATAAGATGACACGTTCCAATAATTTCCCTAGAACAGAGAGAAGCGTTATTGGGCGGTACGCCTTTGGATCGCTCAGCGGCTTGTTATTGCCCTTTGGCAGGACCAGAAGACGACCGTCCTTCCAGACGTCTGGGAATACTCCTTCGTCTACACACTTGGCATACACCAAGTGGAACTCCACTGGTGCAGCGGCCCAGACATTCCGGAGTATCCTAGCGGTAACCCCGTCGAGCCCTGGTGCCGTGTTAGGCAGCTGCCTAATCATGCTCCCCAAAATGTCACGGGAAGGAGGAGGGACGCTTGGGCATGAGGGAACGATCGCGGCCGAGATCCGCACTTGACGGTGGTACTCAGTGTCCTTGGACTGATCGTCGTCCGGACACAGAGCGTGCACCAGGTTGTGCATGGCCTCCTCGACTGTTCCCGCATACCCCTCGGCGTACCTTGTGCCGTTTACCACGTTAGCCGGAGGACGGTTCCTCCCGCTGGCAACTCGGTAGGCCAGGCCCCAGGGGTCCTGGTTGCCGGATTCGGCGAGCCCCCGGAAATACGCGGATTCGGTCTCCTCCCTCCTCCTTCTATATGCAGCTCTATCCCTACGAAACACCTCACCTGCATACTGTTCCGCTGGGCCGCCATTACGCCGCGTGCGTTGCCAAGCTCGACGCGAGGCCCCACACTGCCGGCGAAGGCGGTCCAACTCAGTCGTCCACCATTCATACCCCACCTCCCGGTTCTTCCTCCTGAGACCGAGGGATTTTTCGGCAGATTGGACTATCACTTGCGTGAAGTCCCTGCTAACCTTGGAGGCGGGATCTCTAAAGTTCAGCCTACCTATCTTACCATTTCTCATCATCTGAATCGCCCCCAGTCGACACCCCGATCCCGAAAGCACCGCGGCCCCTCCGAGCTCCGTATTAACGATCTTCAAGTTGTGTGATTGTATGAAATCTTCAACCAGCGACCTCCTACGATCCGCTATGGGGCCCCTCCCGCGGGTCTGTGCCTCTGAACAATGCCAGAGCGGCGAGTGGGCATTGCAGTCTATGCCCAAAATGACGTTACGTCCTTGAAGATGGCGCAGGATGTTTTCAATGTGCTCGATGTGCGGCTCTGGGTCATCGCTGTATTTGAAATAGCCGGAGATTACAATGGTGTCAACTTCTGCAATATGAGCTACAAAGCAGTAATCTGTAGTCCACTGTGGTAGGGTGGCCACGGAGATGTTTTGAGCAAGCACCAGCAGCCCCGCCTGCGATGAGCTCCCTCGCTGTAGGACGAGCCCAGACCTCGAGTACTGTTCTTGGACAAGAACAATGTCGAGGCCCAGGTCGCCCGCCAGCGCAGGGAGCTCCGTGGTGGCTAGTTCACCTCCACCCAGGTTTATCTGCCCAATTTTCAGTTGATTAACCATGAATGTAGTTCGTTGTCGCCACGATTCTGCTCTCTGCATGCGCTCGCGCTGGGCACTCCCTTGCCGCTGTTGCGTGCGAGCCTGCGTCCTTCTTCCCGAACCGGTGGCAAGTCGCACATTTCGTAGTGGTGGCCTTGCACTCGGAGCTACGATGGCCTGCCTCGCCACACTTGCCGCATACAATGTCCGCAGACCGGCAGTACTTCTCCGGGTGGCCATAGCATTGGCATCGGTTGCAGCAGGTTACCACTACGTGGTCCTCCACCCTACACACGTCCCATCCCAGATAGACTCTGCCCATGCTTAACAGCTTTGTCCTGAGCGCGGCGCTGCATTCAAGGATGACGGTGGTCGACCCCCCACCCCGGCGGGACTTCTTGAAAAGAACTTTCCCCTGCTTCTGCAGTGCCTCCAGGGACCATGCACTGTCGTCGCTGAGGTTCTGCGCATGTAGATTGCAGAGGAACTGCTTAGGATCCGGGTCCTCTGATATGCCAGAGACTGCCAACAAAGGTAACCGCTGTTTGGGCTCTGTAACCCGCAGAGTAGCTGGAACCGCGTCCCTTATACGCTTGGCCGACTCTTCATTGGCCGTGGTCATTAGCACCCCACCATTCCCCAGGCGACGCACCCCCACCACCTGGGCGTTTATCGCCCTCGGGTTCACGTTTTTCTTTAGCTCCGCCTTTGTGTCATCAGCCGTTTTAAGTATAGATCCAGTTTCAGACGGGTATATTGCCAAGACGGGTCCCGTCGGTGCCGGAATTGCTATCGGGGCCGCTCCCTTACTCACTCGCACTGTACTGGCAAACGTAGGCGCCATCAGTTGAGTTTGATGTGATGCGGTGCTGGTCCCTCCCGTCGCCTTCAACAGTTCGATTTCCGCATCTTTCCTGCCGATCGTTTCTTCGAGGATTTTGACTCGATATTTCGCTTCTGTGGCTCTGATCCCGTAGATTCCACATCGGGCAACGACGCTTTGAACCGCCGCCTGGATGGCTCCAACGTCCGCCTTGTTGAGCTTTCCTTGGCCCGTGACAACGCTCATTATCGACTGCAGGCCTGTATTAATACCGTCCAGTAGTTCCTCCTCCGTTTCCGTGGAGACCATCTTAGATAGTCTCCCACTGCTGGTGCTAGTCCCTGTTCCTGTTCCCGTAGTGTTACTTGTGCTTGTCGTCGACGCCGAAGCCGCTCCCGTCGTCGTAGCTGCTGCCCTCGTTGACGCTGTTCCCGTGGCTGTTTGTGTTCCAGTTCCTGTACCTCCCAGTTTCCCACCTGCCGGGGCCTCTGACATCGAAGGCCTTGCTGGCACTGGTGGGGTTGATAGAATCCCAGCGGCTGGCGAACCTCTAGTGAGCTCTCTGCGTGCCGGTTCCGTGCGCTGCCTACGAGGCGGCAATTCCTCCGGCGAGCCCAACGGTCGCTTCGAACTGTCCCCTATGTTCGGGCCCAATCCCGACTCCACACGTGCCGCTGGCGCGCTTGCACCCGCAACACTGCCGTGTTGCCGGCGTGTCGCCTGCGGTGACGTCGGCCGACCATGCGGGGGGCTGCGGCCGATGCTCGGGCGCGGGGCAAAAGCCCTCCGCTCCTCCTCCTCATCCATGTGGAGCTCGGGCTCGTGCTACAAGTGTTTCTGCCCGCAGGACGGTTAGTAGGATGGTCGGACGGTCGGTGCTGTTGTCAGTGTCTGTGTGCCAAAGGACTAATAGCACCAGACCGTGAAGTTAGTCAACGGTCTAACGTCAAGTGTCAAACGTCACACGTCACACGTCACATCTCGGAACGTCACACGTCAAATGTTAGTGATGACCGCGTGCAGTGCACGTGCTCCTAACCTAATCTAATCTAATCTAACCTAAAAAGTACTATTTACTACGTGTTATATGCACATAAAGGTAAATAGGACTTACACATAACGTTTAACACGGCACAAACTAAACACAGAATGCGTCAAGACGGCACAAGGCGACAAATACAGTAAACTATCCTAACTACACTAACATGACACATATAATAAATAGTTAAGAGGAGTCCTGTCTCAACACGCTGTCCCGTGGGAACACGAGGGGCTCGACCACGGGGGCTGCACTAACACGTATTAGCACTTTAAACACAGATGTTCCGCATAAAAAGTTCGCGTTAAGCCGATCACTGCGCACTACGTAACGCGGAGCCTCAAATGCGCACGTCCGATCGCCACGGCGGTCCGGTCGCAAGTAGCACAAATGGTCGGACAGCGACTCCTCCTCGACCAGGACCCTCCAGTCTTGAACACGGCGGGCAAGGGCCGGGGTGGCGAACGTCACATCCACCACCGAACCGCCGTTTTGCCGCACGCACGTGTTTTCCGACCCCCGATTCAGGACGACCAGCCCCATGGAGATCGCCCATTCCTCCAGGGCCTCGCCCCGCGCGTCGGTCACCGACGAACCCCAGGCCAAGGATTTGGCGTTGAAGTCGCCGGCTACAAGCACCGGGCGAGGCTGACTGTCTTGCACCACCAGGGCCGCCAGACGGACGAGAAAGTTTTCAAAGTCCGCCAGGCGCCTGTTAGGAGAGAAATACACACCTACTACCCAAATCCCTCCCAACAGAACTGCCACACATCCCGTGCCCTTCGCTACTTTTTCGAAGGGCGGGGAGCCGGCAGCGCCCCGTGTGGCGATGGCCACCGAGCCATCCAGGTCCCCGGCCCACTCATCAGTGTCGGGGACAGAGTGTGGCTCGGAGACGACAGCCACGTGGATTGACCATTCTGCAAGGGATTGGACGAGCATGCCCTGTGCTCCCTGGCAGTGGTTAATGTTCGCCTGGAGGAAGTTTAGCGCCATTTATGACTGGGCGATCTCCATCATCTCTGGGCGGGCCGGTTGCGGCCGCGCCACAGCCCCGGCGCCCACGCCGCTCTGAGTGCGGGGTGGGACCGAAGATGCAGCGCAGGCCTTACCGCCCACCCGGTGGTCCGCGGGTTTCCCGGCTTCTGCACAAATCGTACAGTGCGGGTCCGCGGAGCACTCTCGCGCCTTGTGTCCCGGTTTACCGCAGCGGTAGCAGAGCCCGCTACGGTCGCACTCGCCGGTGCATTGGACCCGCACATGCCCTTTGTACAGGCATCGGTAGCAGCGCATGGGCCGGGCCTCGAGCAGCCGTACTGCCGCCGCCACCCAACCCACAAGAACGCGTCCCGCCTTTACAACCTTCTCCGCCGCCTTCGCTGGACAAACCCTCCACCAACCCATGGCCTAACCAATCTTTCGATTATATAGGCCCAATCGCGGGAGACGCACGCGGAACCTGCTTTCTGCTTTGCAGTGTGCACACTCTGCCGCGTGCGTGACTTACTCCCTACAAATTGTTTAACTCTTCGTCCTTTGTCCCTAATATTCATTTCTCCCCCTTCTGGGGCATGTACATCACACTACGGTTGCACCGTCCGGTGCCAGGCCGCTCTGTGAAGCCGTGCGTATCCTAAACCACCTGTGCGCGAACTCGCGCAGCCGCCCATAGTTAGCCTTCGCGCTCACGAGATCGGGATACCAGGCCGGGCCATGCGTCTCCATCTCGAGACCATCTATCATTCTCCAGCGGATGTCGTCATATAGAGGACAGTGCCACAAAACATGGTTCCTGTCCTCGTCGCCCTGTCCACATGCACACACACTCTCATCCCGTAACCGCATGTCGCATAGGCGCTTATTAAAGCACCCATGCCCGGTGAGTATCTGGGAAGTCTCATGATCTGGTACGACCCAGCGCATACTGAGTCTCCCAGACACGTCGGGGAAAAAACATTCGGAGCTCCTGACCCTTCGTCTCCTTCTCCCACCGATCCTGCCAAATACGCTTAAGCGAATCCCAAAGTTCGCGTTTTAGCCTGCTCATCTCTGGCCGGGACGCGGTTCTGCGTGCGACCTCAGTGCTACCAGCACGGTATACCTCAAGGTCCGCCGGGAGAACTCCTGCCAACACCGGGAGAGCGGCAGTGCTGACCGACCGATAGGCCTTGGTCAGAAGCACTAGTGCAGGCCGCTGCCCCCGGAGTAGCGTGTTCCGGATCATCTGCACCTCAACGCGCTCGTACCAGCATCCCGCAGCATACGCAAGGGTGGCAACAAACGTGCCCTGGTAAAGGATACGCAGACCGGGGTATTGGATGCCCCAGGAAGACGCCGACACACGCGACATCTTCCCGAAGCACCTGGCTGCACGCTCTACAATCCCCCTCGCATGCTGCGAGAACAGGAGACCCCTGTCAAGCACCACGCCGAGAACAGTTGCCGAGTCAACTGTACGGATCGAGTCGCCGTCGAGCCGAATGACCGGAGGCCGCTGGAACCTACCCCTGATAGTCATCGTAGACGACTTGGCAGGGGAGAATCCCAAGCGGTTCCGGCCACCCCAGGCAGAGACTGTACTGAGTACCTCCGAGGCCTTGGCCTCAATCTCTGCTCTCGACTGCGCCTCAATCAAAATAGTGACGTCGTCCGCATAGGCTACCATGCGTACTCCCTCAGGCAGTGGTGATCGCAGCAGATCATCCAGCAGGACGTTCCACAGCGTAGGTCCAAGCACTGATCCTTGTGGACACCCCATGGTGGACTCCTTCCACAGCACCCGGCTACCCACGAAAAGGCCAACTCGGCGACGGGAGAAGTAGTCCGCCAGCATCCTATAGATGTTAGGCGGGCAGCCTCCTCTCTTCACCTTGACCATGATCATAGGCCACCAAGCGTTGTCAAAGGCACCAGAGATGTCCAGAAAGATTGCCTGAACATAACGCGCCGTGGACTCCCTACCAGTACTTAACACTACATTGAGTGCCGAGACCGTAGACTTCCCCTGAGCGAAACCATGCTGGCAGTCCGAAATTCCCCTTGAAATCTGAGGTGCGCACTGTATCATGACGCGCTCTAAGAGCTTCCCAAGCACAGAAAGAAGCGTGATCGGGCGGTACGCCTTTGGGTCACTAAGAGGCTTGTTATTGCCTTTTGGCAGGACCAGGAGACGACCGTCCTTCCAGACGTCCGGGAAGATGCCTTCAGTCACACATTTGGCGTACACCAAATGGAACTCCATCGGTGCAGCGGCCCAGACGTTCCGCAAAATCCTGGCGGTCACCCCGTCGAGCCCTGGAGCCGTGTTAGGCAACCGCCTTATCATGTTTCCCAGAGACTCACCAGAAGGAGGGAGGGCATTCGGTCCTGAGGGAACCATCGCTGCCGAGATCCGCACCTGAAAGTGATACTCCGTATCCATAGACGGATCGTCATCCGGACACAGAGCGTGCACTAGACCGTGCATGGCTTCGTCAATGGTTCCCGCATATCCGTCGGCGTATTTCGTGCCATTAATTACATTGGCGGGAGGACGGTTCCTCCCGCTTGCCACACGGTAGGCCAGACCCCATGGGTCTTGATTGCCTGACTCGGCAAGCCCCCGGAAATACGCGGTCTCAACCTCCTCCTTCCTTCTTCTGTATGCGGTACGATCCTTCCGAAAAGCCTCACCAGCATACTGTTCCGCTGGACCGCCATTACGTCGCGTACGCTGCCACGCACGGCGCGATTTTCCGCACTGACGACGTAGGCGGTCAAGTTCATTCGTCCACCATTCATACCCTGCATCTCGGTTCTTCCTCTTGTAACCGAGGGTCCGCGCGGCAGATTGGATGATCACTTTCGTGAACTCCCTGCTAACACGAGATGCAGGGCGATTGAAGTTCATACCACCTATCTTATCCTGGATCACCGAGTGAAAACGCCCCCAGTCGACACCCCGGTCCCGGAAGCACGAAGGCCCCCCAGGTGATTCCGAATTGGCGTCTGTTGTCCGCTGGCTCGTCGTTGTGGCAAATTGACCTTGCGTGGTATAATAGGTGATTAGGCGATGGTCGCTTGTGCTGACGGCCTCGTGCACTTGCCACTCAATAACCCGGCAGTTTCTGGTATGCATGGTTACGTCCACATTGGACTCACCATTTACCAGATTCATCATGGCGATTATTAGACTGATGATCTTGAATAAAACTCTGCGCATTCGCAATGTTCGTTATAAATAATTGTTCAATGTCATCCCTTTCATCAATCTCGGTTGTTAAATTACTAAAAAATACCATGTCTTATACAGAGAGGCTCAACTACTTCAATATGATAAGCTTAAATGACAGGAGGAAACTTCTAGACATGAAATTTTTGTATAAAATTCTAATAAACCATGTTGACTGCCCGCCACTACTTGAGTTGGTGACTCTGCGCGTCCCTAGCCGTTTGCCGCGGCGGCCTCTGGATCTGTTGTATCCACGGGGGGCAAGAACTAAACTTGGATTTAACTCCGCACTACCGAGGCTTTCACGCACATACAACTCTCTAGGACAGTCCGTCGATATTTTTGGCAGTTCCTTAAAATGCTTTGAAACTGAAGTCTTAAAAGCTTTGAAAAGTAATATTTAAATTCTTACAGTTGCAAATTTTTACATTATTATTCTATCTAATATGTTCATTTTAGTTCAAGCCTTTACAGAGATAAATTTATATGTATCCCTATTTATGGCTAGTAGTTCAAGCCGTAAATATTTCTATGTTTTTCTTTAAATTTGATGTTATGTTTACTTTTTTGCTATTTTTTCCTAAATGTCAATGCATGCAGTGGCAACTAAAGGTAATGCATTTAGTTTATTGTTGGTTTTTTTTTTTTAATTGAATTATTGTAATATAATGTAATTACCACTGTTTGCCCTTAAACAATAAAAAATAAAAATAAAATAAAAATAAATATTATTATAAGCTAAATACATTACTATCGAGCCCACAGCACTCCATGTCCACGTTTACAGGCAAGCAAAATACTGCTTTACTTGTTAAATCATTATTACTTAATTTTTTCTGTAGACATTGTCTTTCGTGTGGACTTATAAATCCACAGAAAATATGTCCACAGAAAGGACATTCTTTAAAAAAATTAGCAATGCTAATTTAGTTTTGAGGATAGCCAAGTAGGTAAATTTATTCCACAATTACTCCCCTTAAGCTATTTCGGCAGCATGTGAATTAATAAAACTAATAATTATTTACTCAAGTACACAAGGAACAGAAAAGAAGCACTGATCTTTGACAATAACACTATTAAAGATCTCAATATCTTAATGAACAACCTACGCTGGGCTCAGTCATTATATCCAACGTGACCGATGCCACCCGTCAGTGTGGCCAGTTTAATTTTTTTTTTTTTGTAAAATAGTATTTTATTCAGGCCAATTTATTCGGTTGAATTTAAGGTCCACAGAAAAGTCGCAGTACCGTGTAACCAACAGTTTATTGATATTTTTGTGGAGTCACTTTAACATAAATTTACTCAGTAAAATTTTAATAGTCAGTATATATACTAATGATATTTAATATAACTTAAATAGATAACGCATATCAAGTATGAGAAATATCTATCAAAATATGCCAAGTGCGTTTACGAACAGTCCACAGAAGGGGACATTTGAGGAAATTTTTGTTGTTATATTAATCATTGCTGAAGATAATTCATTATTTGGTATATGTCTTAATAGTAATACTTGTAAGTCATTTACCAAAATTAAGTCAGAGAATCAATCAAGAAATTTGAAGATAATATTCATTCTGAACATGCGTATGTGTATGACCCAAGTACGTTTTACAAGTGACGTAATTGCGGCGTAATTACGACACGTAACTGCGGCACCGTCGTGATGTAGCTGCAGAGCGGCGTACTGGGGTCTCCCGGCAGCGATTCTGCTTGTTCTCTTCAATACTTGCTGACTTGCTGACTAATTGCTGACTTGCTGACTACTTGCTGGCTTGCTGACTTCTTGATGTTTTCTTCACTGTAGGCCGGAACCGAACTGATTTGCCCAATCGTAGATCTTCACGCACGCACGAGTTCCACGCAGGCATGGAACCGCACGTGGCGGAAACTAAACCAGGGCGTGTGCCCTCTGGTTGTGGTCTTCTGTGCAATCCGTGACGACGGATTGATCCTTGCTCATTGTCGATATATATATGATATATACGATTTTTGACTTCACTTTCTCGTTGTTCTGTTGGTCGCTCTTGCGGTTCGAGTTCGATGAGAAAAAGAACTCGAGGACGTTTCGATGAGGCCGCGTGTGTCGTCGAAGTGTGGGTATCCCCGGTGCCGTCGTGATTCTTCTTGTCGTCTGGGCGATCTGGTCCCAGCCAGGTGGATCCCGTTGGGGAAGCCTGGCTAGGCGATCAGCGACCGGACGACGTAATCACGAGGCCCGCAGTTCAACCCGCTCCTTCAGACGGCGGAGTATCAGTTGGTGTTGGCGGAGTTGTATTCCGCTAGGAGATCGCGTAGAATCGCCGTTGCGGACGGCGAGGGTCTTTCGTCGATCTTCATACAGGTGCAGTTTCACGCAGGCATGGAACCGCACGTGTTGGAGACTCAACCAGGGTGTGTACGTACACTCTGGTTGTGGTGTTCTGTGCTGTGATGTGATGGTAGTGCTGATGGTGTTGCAGGTCGCTCTCGAGGTTCGCATCTTGCGGATGGTGGATATTCAGTGAGGCCGTGTGTGCGCGCGTTGAAGTGTGGGTATCCCCGGTGCCGTCGTGATTCTTCTTGTCGTCTGGGCGATCTGGTCCCAGCCAGGTGGATCCCGTTGGGGAAGCCCGGCTAGGCGATCAGCGACCGGACGACGTAATCACGAGGCCCGCAGTTCAACCCGCTCCTTCAGACGGCGGCGGTGTCGTCGTTTGGTGTCAGCGGAGTTGTCGTCCGCTGTGGAGATCGCGTTGAGGCGCCGGCGTGGCCGGCGATGGTCGATCTCCACACACGCGCAGTTCCATGCACGCATGGAACCGCTTGTGGTGGAGATTAAACCAGGGCGTGTGCTCTCTGGTTTGTGGTTTTCTCTGTAGTGATGGTCGTCGTACTGGTGTTGCGGGTCGCTCTTGTGGTTCGAATCGAATCGTGGAGAAACTCGAGGGTGCTCGGAGAGAAGTGTGGGTATTCCTGGTGCCATCGTGATTCTTCTTGTCGTCTGGGCGATCTGGTCCCAGCCAGGTGGATCCCGTTGGGGAAGCCCGGCTAGGCGATCAGCGGCCGGACGACGTTATCACGAGGCCCGCAGTTCAACCCGCTCCTTCAGGCGTTGTTAGCGGAATTGTTTTCCGCTAGGAGGTCACGTGGCAGTGCCGGCACAGGTTGTTCCGGCGGGCGAGCATGAAGCGGCGCCAGGTTCTGGAGATGAGGCCAGTCCGAGGCGTCGGCGCGTTCGAACATCTTCGTCGAGAGGCGTTGGACGAAATCGTCCAGGCTCTCGATGCGGAGATCCCTCTGGATGGTGGAGTTTCTCACGCAACGCGGGGCGTTAACGATCTTCCGGAGCGTCTTTGACTGGACGACCCGCAGTTTCTGACGCGCGGTAGCGCCAGTGAGCGCGTACCACGCGGGCGCTGCGTACGTTAGGCGTGATCGTATGTACAGCTTGTACACAGATACCTTCACGTTCAGCGGGAGTCTCGAGGAGAAGACTGGGCGAAGTTTCGCGGCGGCGCTCCTCGTCTGGTTGGCGATGGCTTCGGCGTGTTTGTTCATCCGAAGATTCTTGTGTATGCTGATCCCGAGATATTTGGCTGAGACAGCCCAGGGAATTCGTTGATCTTGCATCTTGATGTGTAATGATCTCGTCGGGTTGTTCCTCGTTATGTGGTTGGAACGCTTGATCAATAGGGCCTGTGTCTTTCCGACGTTCACTGTCAGTTTCCACTTGGAAAACCAGGCAGGGAGTTCGTCCAGGTTGCGCTGGAGCTTGGTGATGGCGTGCTTCGGCGACACGGAGGATGTGTAGAGCGCTATGTCGTCCGCGTACAGCGCTAGGTGGACGTCTTCCCTCACAGGAATGTCGTCGGTGTAGCAAGCGTACAGGACCGGAGATAGGCAGCTTCCTTGAGGTACTCCGGCGGCGATGGTGCGCTCGCCGGAGAGCTTGCCTTCGATCATCACGTGGAATCTTCTGTCTTCTAGAAATGACTGGATCACTCTGGTGATGCGACGGGGCGAGTCGGACAGGGCTACCTTGTGTACAAGGCCGCGGTGCCAGACTCGGTCGAACGCTTTCTCCATATCCAGGAATACTGCGACAGTGTTTTCACGTCCGTAGTTTGGCCATCGTGAAATCGTGCAGTACCCTGGTCAGTTGCAGCGTGGTGCTGTGGTCTGATCTGAATCCGAACTGTTCTTGTCGTGGTGTCAGGAACGGCACCAGACGTTGTAGCAGGAGTTTCTCGAACACTTTTGAGGTTGTCGACAGGAGTGTGATGGGTCTGTAGCTTTCCGGCTTCAGGATGTTCTTGTTGGGCTTGGGCAGCATGATGACTCTGCCGGATTTCCACTGTTGAGGAAAGTGTCCCGTGCGCATGATACCGTTGAAGAGCCGCGTCATCGCGGCCACAGTCCTCTGTGGCAGGCGACGGAGCGTACTGTTCTTGATGCCATCCGCGCCGGGTGCTTTCCTCGGCTTCGTCTTGAGAATCATCTTCCGCACTTGTCCAGGCGAGAAGAAGATTGGATCCTCTTCGGGAGTCACGACTTCCGTGAAGTAGTCCTCGAGATGTCGTTCTACTTCTGCTTCGTGTCCGGTGTTGGTTGTCGGATTCGGTTGAAACTGGCGTTCTAGATGTTCGGCGAAGATCTCTGCACGGTCTTCGGCGACGTATCTCGGTGTCCCGTCGCTGTGCAGAAGTGGGCGCACTGGTTCTGGTGTGTTGGTTACGTATCGACATAACCGGTAGAGGGCGGGCCAATCGTCCCCTGTGGAGTCGACGTAACGTTCCCAGCGGTCGGTGTTGTAGGCTTCGAGTTCGGCTTTCACCTGCTCTATAAGACGATTTAATCTCGTCTTGAGCTGTGGGCAGCGGTTGTGTTGCCACTGTACTCGGACTTTCCTCTTCTCATCGATGAGATTTCGAATGTGTCGAGGGAGGTCCGGCATTCTGTTCACGGCCTTCCGCGTAGTCTTTGCCGCTTCAAAGGCTTCTTGGATTCTGGTCGTGAGCTCGTTGGCGAGCATGTCCACATCTGCGGGGCAGGTGATCGGTCGCGTCGGTGTGCAGGCCTGCAACTCTTCTGCGAAGGTGTTCCAGTTGATGTTGTAGCGTGGTGCCGGCGGGTTGACTCTCACCGGTAGTTCAGGAACGACGACTAGTACAGGCTGATGGTCAGATTGTAGATAGTCGTGTAGAACTTCTTGCGTCGGCTGGCTTCGGAGTCCTCGGTGTATGATAATGTCGATGGTGGACGGGCTGAACGCACTGCCCGTTGGGTAGCGCGTTGGCGTGTCCGGCCCTTCGACTGCATATCCGTGTGTCTGCGAGTCGTTGAAAAGCTTCCTTCCGTCCGAGTCCATGTTGGATGTCGGGTCCCATGATGGGTGTTTGGCGTTCAAGTCTCCGGCGATGATAGTCGGATTCGGCGAGGCGAGCAAGGCATGGATATCGGCTCTCGCCAATCTCGATCCCGGCGGCTTGTAGGCGGCAAACAACCAGTGTGGGTTGCCTGCGATGCACACTTCCACACCAAGTCCGTACATCGAACGGAGCTGTTGTTGCGGTAGTGCTTGGTGAAGGAGTCTTCTTTTAACGGCTACTAGCAAGCCTCTGTAGGCTCTGTTGTGCGGTGAGAGTTCGTCTTGCCGGTAAATGAAGTATCCTGGTAGTCTGCAGATGTCCGTAGGTCCCAGGTGCGTTTCATTTATCAGCACAACATCGATGTCCTGTTCTCGTAGGAGCGGCTTGAGATGAACGATCTTGTTTCGAAGACCGTTGGCGTTCCAGTGTAGTATTCTCAGCGGTTTAGACATAGTGGGCTAAACGCTGAGCGATGATGGCGGAGATGTCTTCTCCGCCCTTGAAGGCAGTCAGTATCTTAAGGAGAGTACTGATCTCTTCAAGTTGGCTTGTTGTTCCTGTAGTTTGTGCAGGAACCTCGTTTCTTGCGGTGGGCGTGGTCTTAGCCGTGGCCGCCGGAGTCGTTTTAGTTGTCGGCGCTGGTGCCGTCTGATTCTTCCTCTTCTTTTTGCCCCCTTTGCCTCGCTTCTTAGCGGGCTGGCGTCTTTCATGAGGGTTGTTTGCGGCGGCCATCAGTGTTGTGTTGCCGGTGGCCGCGGTCGTGGTGTCCTTGATGATGTTGCTCGTCTTGTTTGTTGTCGGCAGGCGTGTGGAGATTGCCACTGTGCCTGCCTTCTTGTTCCGGGCTTCTCTCCGGAACACTGGGCATGCAGTGTAGCACGCCGGGTGTGCGCCACCACAGTTTGCGCATGTGGCGGGTTCCTCCTTCGGGCGCGGGCAGTCTCGGGCGGTGTGTTGTTCACCGCATCGGACGCAGGCCAGTTGCCTGTGACAGTTATGGCTTGAGTGCCTAAACTGTTGGCAACGATGGCATTGAGCGGGGCCTTTCTTGCCTCGCCATGGCTCCACCTTTATGGAGGGCAGCGCCATAAGTTCCGAGATTTTGAATATCTCGGAGATATTCGATGTCCTCTTCAGGATGACCAGGTAGATACATCCTGATCTACCTTGTCGTGCTTTGATGGGTCTGACATACTCCGGTGTGAAACCCAGAGTTTCCAGCTCCGTCTGGATTGCGTCGATTTCAGTGTCTACTGGCAGTCCGCGGATAGCGACCTTGACGCTCTTCTCCGCCGGCAGCGAGTAGGAAAACCACGAGATCTTCTCTGTTTTCTCTAGCTCTGCTAGGTACCGCTGTACCGTGCGGTATTCGTCTTCCGACCTCGGCAAGAATTTGAGGCCTTTGCCGAGGTGCGTGTGGGCGTTTGGTGCGTGGCCGAGCTTGCGCTTCAAGGCCTGCGCATGGTGTGCCCAATTTGGGAGCGATTCCACAATGAGTGGTGGATATCGCGGGCGCTTGTCAGCCGGCTTCTGCGCGGCTGGCGCCTGTGCTGGCGTCTGCACCGGTTTGTTGGTCGGTGGCAGCAGCAGCGCGGGTTTTGTATGCACTGTTGTTGGTGCAGTCTTCGGCGTCGTTGTTGGTGAAGAGAGGCGTCGAGTTGATAGTACGTGTCAACTTTGCCCTCTTTTTGTTTTCATTGCTCGTCGCGGCGCCGTTGTCGGTGTCGGCTGACGTCCTGCGGCGGCGATGGAAGTCTTCTTCCTCTTCGGGGCTTCTGGGGCGCCTGATTGAGGTCTGTGTGACCTCCATCGGCTCTGGTTCTGGGTCCGCTTCCTCTTCGGATGAGTTGGTGTCGTCCGAGTCTTCTTTCAGGCGGTCGAGTGTGCCGCGGATGGACCGGTCGATCCACTCGACCATCTGCAGTTGCAGCATGCCGCACAAGTTGTTAATCGCCGTGTCGTTCTGCATGGCCTGCTGAAACAGATAAGGGCGATTTGCGTAGTACGGGTGTCGGCCCACAAAATGTCGCACCACTGATGCCAGTGGGTGCGACGGCCGACAGTCGGGGTCGGGGGAGGCGGGTTGGCCCAGCGATACAACTGGGGGATTGGGGCTACGGGCAGGTCCAAACGCGACGGCTTGCGAGAAGCCGGGCGGGATGCCCTGCGAAATGCCGGGGTTTTCACCCACGGCGACGGAGCGGGGCAAAGTGCCCTGCTGTACTCCGTTCGAGCCATGAGACTCAGAACGGCGGGGAGAGTGGAGAGATTGGTCCTGAAAAGGACCGTTGGGTTGACCTCGTGAGAGGCCGGCAGATGAGCCCTCCGTGGGGAGGCTCATCTCTCCTTGTTGCGAAGCGCCGCGACCCTCTGGCGAACGTGCGAGACGTCCGACAGCAGTCAAGCGACTAATCCCCCGCACCGAAGCGCGGTCCGTTCGTCGACTCGGCAGGTTCCGAAAAACCTGAGAACCAATAAACGGTGGGATTAAAATCAGGTCCGAGCGGTAGTAAACGTGTGCTTACTACGCTTCGCAAGCTGATCCAACTGATTTGCCCGACCCAGGGTGCCGATCTATATTCCCAATTTTAGGCTAATCCCTAGGGTCGGGTCCGCGATCGTCACAGGCGCGCTCGGCCAATGGGAGCGCGCGCTGCGGGGTGTCGCTGTAGCGACTTGCGGGGCGGTAGCTCGGTCGTGCGGGAGTGCGGGAGTGCGGGGCCGCGAGGTGTAACTCCGCACCGAATTTGTGGGAGGCACCTAAGTTCGGCGGACCTCGCACCCGACATCATGCTTAAATCAATATATATACTAGGTTTTGACAATTTCGGTCTAACTACTCAAAACTTTATATAATCTCTGATAGATAAACACTCTAGTATATAACACGTAACAATATTGCACATAACAATTTACATAGTTAAATTATAACAAATATACATTTACAATGAACGACTTATAAGTGTAAGCTTATTTCTAAGGGAACGTTTGTTTTATTTATTAACACGACAACATTTTACATAAGAACATTATAAACTTATATAAGAACATTACACAAACAAGCTTATAACTATTTACTAGTAACATGATACAAAGCAAACTTAACTATTAAAATTAGTCTTCGTCCTGCACATTCTCCCGCCGTGTGCCGTAGCGACGCGACGCGACGGTGCATCTTCATGGGGTGCAGGGCGACTCGTCGTTCTCGACGCTCTGGATCACGATGACCTTTTTGGATGGGCGCCGCAGCATGCCGCCCCTCGTGGCGACGTCGACGATTCGTGTGACGCCATCCGGTCCCGGATACGCGGCGCAGATGCGCCCGCGCACCCAGGTGTTGCGTGGCAGGTTGTTGTCGACGACCCGTACTAGGTCGCCGACACGAAGTTCAGCGCCCCATCCATGGGGCTCCCGCCGGTTTCGGAGCTCGGGCAGATACTCCTTCAGCCAACGCGCCCAGAAGGCGTCGGCGAGTGCCTGCGTCGCACGCAGGCTGGCGTACGGGCTAACGGTGTGGTCCGCTGGCAGGCCCGCAGTGGCGAAGTGTCCCTGACCTCCCAGCAGGAAGTGGCTAGGCGTCAGGGACTCAGGGTCGGCAGGATCTACCGACACATGTGTTAGTGGTCGACTGTTTAGTGTAAGTTCGACTTCGGTGAGTAGGGTGTGGAGAGTCTTCTTCGTTGGGGCTCTTCTGATGGAGCACCGTGGTCAGTGCGGTCTTCACTGACCGTACCAGCCTCTCCCACGCGCCTCCCATGAATGGAGCTCCTGGAGGGATGAACTTCCACGAAATAGCTTTCTTCGACGCCTCTTGTTTCGCACCGGAGAGAAGAGTTTGACGGATTTCCGCATCCGCCCCGTGGAAATTCGTCGCATTGTCTGACCAGATCTCGGTCGGACAACCGCGTCGCGCGATCATTCGTCGCAACGCCATGATTGCTGATTCGGTGCTCAGTGAGGACACCACTTCGAGGTGTACTGCGCGTACGGTGAGGCATGTGAACAGCGCGACGTACCTCTTCTGTGTGCTTCTTCCGACGGTCACGGTGAGCGGGCCGAAATAATCGAGACCCGTGTGGGTAAACGGTCGTTGATGGTGCGCTAACCGGCATGTCGGTAGGTCTCCCGTTGCCGGTCTCGGAGGTGTCACGGCCCTTGCGCGACACATTTGACATCTTGATAGCACCATCTTCACTGCCGGTCGCAGTCGCACGACCCATTTGTACTGCTTTACCTGGTTTACCGTAGCCTCCACTCCTGCGTGATGTAGAGTCCTGTGTACATGAAGGATCCATAATTGTGTGGCACGGTGGTTACCGTCTATGACTGGAGGAGTTTTCATTTCTTCCGGTACTCCAGTGGCGGCGTTGATTCGGCTCTTCAGGACGATGATGTCGTCCTCGAGTTTTAAACTGAGCTGGTGTAGTCGGCTATGTCTTCCGACCTCCTTACCGGCCCGCAGCAGCCTTGAGCTCTTCTTTGAACGCCTCTTCTTGGGCGTTCTTTGTTATGAGTTTTTCCGCCTTTCGTTGATACTCCGCTGTTAACGTGACATACTTATCTGTCGCTGCGGGTTGGCGTGTCCTGACTGTCGGATTGGTTGTGGTGTTCGCGGCTCGCCAATCAGGGTTGCGACGTGGACCCCTTTTTGTTCGCTTGTAATTGACTTGTTCAATCTTGCGCCGGAACATAGCGACTGCTTGTAGCACTCTTGCTGTCGCCCTGAGATATCTCGTCCACGACGAGAAGCGTGTGACGTCAGGTATCACGCTCGACTGGTCACTGGTGCAGATGATGTTTACGCGTTCTTCACCTGAAGGTGGCGGTGAGCTCGGTGTCTCCATCGGCCACGTGTCTGGATCATGTCGCAGGAATTCCGGTCCCTGAAACCATCTGTGGTTTGAGTCCAATTCTTCAGGGACGTTTCGTGTGGCGTCGTCCGCCACGTTCCAGCGTGTCGGTACCCATCGCCACTCCGACGTTTTTGTGATCTCTTCTATGGCTGCTATGCGATGGGCCACGTAGGGCTTATAACTCCTGGCCCCGGTCCGGATCCACGTGAGCGCGGTCCTACTGTCCGTCCAGAACGTCGTTGTGTCGGGCCTCCTGGTGTGCTCCTCTCTGACTGCGGCTGCCATCCTGGCTCCCAATAAGGCCGCTTGGAGTTCCAGGCGCGGAATTGATAACAATTTCAGAGGGGCTACCTTGGCTTTCGCAGCGACGAGAGTGGTGGACACCGCTCCTCTGTGGTCCACTGCGCGCCAGTATAGCGCGGATGCGTACGCCTTCTCGCTGGCGTCGCAGAATACGTGCAGCTCCAGTCGTTGAGCCGCGCTGTAATTGAGATACAAACGGGGAATTATTATATTGTTTATATTTTTCAGACAGCTTATCCATTTTCCCCATTCTGCAGCTAAGTCACCCTCTAGGTGATCGTCCCAGTCAACTCCTTTTCGCCACACTTCTTGTAGCAGTTGTTTCGCCTGTATTGTTATAGGAGTGATGAGACCAAGTGGGTCGAATATCGACATCACTATCTTCAGTGCCCCCTCTTTGTGGGGGGTCCCTCTAGAAGGCTCGGTGGGATGCGGGTTGCGTCCAGGTTGAATTGAAAGGTATCCGCCTGTGGCTCCCAAGTAAGGCCGAGCACCCTTTCTTTTTGTCCGCCTTCAATGTTCACTGTTGCGTTGCTTCCAACGTGTTCGCCGATTTTTTCTAACAGTTCGGGCGAGTTCGAGGCCCACTTGCGTAGTTGGAAGTTGGCTTTCTCGTGAATTTTCTGTATCTGTTTGACGACTGTTTCCGCTTGGCTGATGTCCACGAAGCTATCCAGGTAGTCGTCCATATAGTGTTTTCTCTTTATGGCTGCTGCCGCCTCCGGGTGTTGATCCGCGTGACACTCTGCGTTCTTGTTCATCACGAATATGGCTGTGGCGGGTGAGCACGACGCCCCGAATATTAGTGATTTCATCCGATATTCTTCAGGCGGAGCGTCGTCCCGACGTTCCCCTCGCCACAGGTACCTCAGGGCGTCCCTGTCTTCCTCGCGTAATTGGATACGCATAAACATTTCTGTTATATCCGCGGTGATCGCCACTTTGTGTTCCCGGAAGCGCATTAGCACCCCTGGGAGTGGTTGCAGGAGGTCGGGACCGGTCAGGAGCATGTCGTTCAGTGACACGCCCCTGGTCTTGGCGGCTGCGTCGTGGACTACCCTCAGCTTGTCAGGTTTCAGGGCGTTGACTACGGCGAAATGCGGTAGGTACCACGTCCTTCCTGGCATCTTCTTGGCGGGCGCTGGTTCCGCGTAACCCTTTTGAAGTAGCATGTTCATTTGTTCGTTGTACTTCCTTTTCAGCAGCGGGTCTCTATCAATTTTCTTCTCGATGCCGTGGAGCCTTCGCAGGGTGTTGTCGTAGTTGTCGGGGAGTGTAGCTTCCTCCGACTTCCAGAGGAGGGCAGTCTGATACCCGCTTCCCGGCAGCTGTGTTGTGTTCGCCTCGAGTATTCGGAGCGCCTTTTGCTCGGGGTCGTTTTCCGGACGTTTCGGGTTCAAGTACGTGTTGTCGGTCGTTATGTATTCTGCCACCATTTTTTCAATGTTTTCTTCGGATGTGTGACCGACGAAGTTCACTTGATGCCCGAGTGTTCGGGTTCTGCTGCCGTGTACCACCCAGCCCAGTGGTGTGAGTGAGGCCACTGGTTGATTTTTTCGACCCGATCTTGTTCGGGTGGCTATTAACAGGTGCCAGTTGTCTTGACCTATTAATATTTTCGGGATCACTTGGTCGGTGATAATAGTGCTCGTGATTCCCTTTAGATGCGGACAGTTACTTATCGCTTCTGGCGATATTTTCTGTGCGGCTAGGCGCAGGTCAGGTACTGTCCGGGCTTGTATGTGTTGGTTATGTCGGTTCTTGCCTCGGAGCAGTATCTTCACACGACGTGAGGAGTGGTCTTCTTTAGTGTTCCCGTCGTATGTGCAGATGCGTAGTGGGTCGTCCGGTCCCACTGCGCCTATGTCGTCCGCGAGGCCTTGGTCGATCAGCGTTACTGTGGACCCGTCGTCGAGTAACGCGTAGGTGTCGCGGGCTCCCGCCGGTCCCGAGACTTGTACTGGGGCAATCTTCAAGTATGACACGCTTGATGCCCACGTCGAGTTCACCTTTTCTTCCTCGGCGTCTTCATTTAATTTCGGCGGCGCGCTTCTTTTTGAGTGCAGCAACTGGTGATGGGATGTTCGCAACCATCTATGCCGCACTTCTTGGTCTTGCATGTGTGCTGTTGAGTGCGGCGTCGTAGGCATCGGAAACAGGCGCGGTGCTTCTTGGCTGCGTCCCATCTTTGGTCAATAGGCAAGTTTTTGAATTTATAGCACTCTGTGATCGCGTGTCCCTCTTTGTCACACATAATACACGTGGCGTTAGGTCTCGGGGTGGCGGCTGTGTTGAACACTTTTTGTCTTGTTTGACTTGTTCGCGGTCGTTCGGTGACCATCTCTGCAGTCGCGTATGGGCTGCAGATTTCAGCTTCCCGGTGAATGAAGCGTTCTAATTTGAGGAGGTCTGGTTCCTCCCTCGGTTGTAGTGCAGCGAACTCGTACCACTTATGCTTCAATGTGGGTGTTAATTTTTCCACAACGGCCCGTGCAATCTCCGGATTGTACATGTAGTACGCGCATCGTAAGGCCCGAAGTGTGTTCACTGCATTACTAATTTTTGTGGCAAACGTACAAGTGTCACGCGGCGCTTCACTTAGGCGTGGCAATGTTCTGAGTCGTTCCATCTCGGCAGTCGCTATGGACTCTGGTCGGCCGAAACGTATCTCGAGCGTGCGCATGACGCTGTCCGGGTCCGCGTTCGTTATTAAGAGGCCTTGCACTGCCTCTCTGGCGGTCCCGCGCAGGCTCCGGCGCAGGCGGGACATGTTTTCTAACTTCGAGAAATTATTCACTGATTCTTCATAAGAAGCACGGAACGTTAGCCACTCTTGATGATCACCGTTAAAAAATGGTAATTCCACATACCTTGTTTGCTTTACTTGCGCAGCTTGTACTGCGTTGGTGATCGCTGCAGCTAGTTGCTGCATCTCCGTCCTCTTCGGCGGGACGGCAAGTGCTCCGACCGACATAGCTGGTGCGAGCGGAGCGGTGGCGCCGGGCTCCAATCCCGGCGCAGTGTTCGGCGGCGGTGGCGGCGGCCGCGGTTGCGGCGGCGGCGCGGTGCGGCTTTGATGCCACGACGCATTGGCGTTCGCGGCGGCTTCGAGGCCGGCCGCGGTGATGGCGGCGGCGGAGTCCCACGGCGTGGCTTGCGTAGGCGGCGGTGGCAGCTGTGCGACCCCGAAGTTCGGTCGCCAGGACGCGGCAGTGGTCGCTGGCTGAGGGGCGCGTGCTGCCTGTTCGGCTAGCCAGGCGGCGACGGCGGCGGCGGTTGATGTGCAGCGCTGAAGTTCGGTCCCCAGGACGCGGCGGTGGTCGCTGGTGGAAGCGCGTGCAGATCGGCGAGTAGAGGCGCGGGTGCGCACTCTACTGTAGACGTCGGCGGTAGGTGTGCAGCGCCGAAGTTCGGTCCCCAGGACGCGGCAGTGGTCGCTGGCGGAGGCGCGTGCAGGTCGGCGAGTAGAGCCGCGGGTGCGCGCTCTACTGTTGACGTCGGTTGCGGGTGAAGTGACGACTGTGTGCACGGCGGGTGTGCGGCGGTGACTCCCACCGGTGCGTGCGCGGCGGCTTCGGTGTGCGGCGCTTGATGCGGCTCGCTATCGATGGCGAGCAGTTGGCTATTTTGTAGCCATGTGTGGACGCAGAGTTCTTGCTCAATCTCCGCGACCGTCGTGTTGTCGTCATCTTCGGTGCTCGAGTCCGCTTCAATTTGTTGGACTCGGGCGGCGGCGAGCTCGACTTTTAGTCGAGCGAGTTCGGCTCGGGCTTCGGCAAGGCGGCGAAATTTCGACGTTTTCTTGCTTCTTGATCTTGACGGCGCTTTGCTTCTCGGTTTTTCTTCAATACCGGCGGCGATGGTAGGTTCCGCTACCATAGGTTCGTTCGCCGCGGGTTGTTTTGACTGTTCTAAGTTTAACGTGGTGGTAGCATCGGTGCCGGTGCCGGTGACAGTCGTCGTAGTGCATGACGCACCCGTCTCGTCTGTCGTGGCAGTGGCGGATGTTACCGTGGCAGACGCCGAGGCCGAGGCCGAGGCGGTGTGCCTTCCCACCGATCTAGTCACTGGCATATTTCCACGCAAATCCGGCGAACTGAAGGACCAGAATGAACGAGACCGCCTTCGAACAGCCTCGTCAATGTAGAATATGTTCGGGGGTGCTGGCTGCGTGGTAAATAATACCAGTGATTAGAAAGTAGAAACTTCACACGCCGTGCACACAGTCGTCACTTCACCCGCAACCGACCGTCAACAGTAGAGCGCGCACCCGCGGCCTCTACTCGCCGACCTGCACGCGCCTCCGCCAGCGACCACTGCCGCGTCCTGGGGACCGAACTTCGGCGCTGCACACCTACCGCCGACGTCTACAGTAGAGTGCGCACCCGCGCCTCTACTCGCCGATCTGCACGCGCTTCCACCAGCGACCACCGCCGCGTCCTGGGGACCGAACTTCACAGCGGCTGCACATTCAA
>WUWR02000283.1:0-30327 GCA_009982885.2 Hyles vespertilio | reverse complement strand
GAAAGAGATTAGACTGTACGCATACCAGAAGTGCGTGCATTTTTAACCGTCCAGGTAATTTTTTCCAGGCGACTCATTACGCAGTAAGTGGGCCCGCCGTTTCCGTCCAGCACATCTTCCCTGCGCCAGCGCAAGGGTCGCCAGCGGAGCATATCTCTGCAGCGGGCAGCGTAACGTCACGGCGTTCAGGTAATCTCGTGTCCCTTGCGCAGGCAGGATAAGCTGCCACCGTTGCCTGCGGTCATCCTTATCGCCAGAGAGCGCCTGCATCCGGCCAGTGCCGCTCGGGCGACAGCACGCTTTCGCTGGCCCTCACCCTGCCAGGCAACCCTGTTTCATCACGCTGATATTCGCCGCGTAGACTCGCCATCGCGCATCAATAGCGTTAATACGCGGGTAGCACCGTGCAGGTAGACTCCACGCGCCTTCCGCCAGCGTGGCCCGCGTGGAACCCGCTATCATCGGCGTGGAAGCGCCCAGTGCCAGTCCCTGCCAATACCAATGCCAATCCCAGCCGGTAAAACTGCCCAGGGGCCCGACCAAAGCGAGCGCGTCCAGGTCGGTCCAGTTTCACTGCTGTGCCAGCAGTAGCTCTTCGAAATCAGCGGTAAAGCCTGGGTTGATCGGCGCGGGCATTTCGAATCGGGCATTCAATCTGTTTGCGGATTCAGCAAGGGCGGCTGAACCGGCTTCTGTCGCCGTATCCGCCTAAAATTCGGGCTGACCATGACTACCTCAGAAGAAGAAAACGGACTCGCCTCTTATCATAATTACGCGTCTGGTTCGGGTGCTGGCGGATAGGCGATGCGCGGGCTGTCCCGGGTGCGCGCTTCGGCGGGCAGGCTCTTGAGAACAGCTCGCCATCAGGACGAGAAACCAGAACGCTGAGCGCCAATGACCAGAACCCAAAAAACGGGGAAAACAAATCGCGGTATCGCGGATTAAACGTCCACGCCCTGCTTCATGGTGATCACCGCATACGCAGCTGCACATCCTTAATGGAATCGTCGCCACGAATCCGGCATCTTCATTCTGTCTTTCACAGCGGATCTCCTGTGAGGTGAACGCAGTTTTTCGATGATCACCAGCGACCAGCGCACACCCCGTACATCACGCCTTCCCAAAACTGCTGGTCGCCACCAGCAGCGCATGCCCTCGCGATGAACTGTTTCACGCAACTGACCCTTGCTGGTTTCACGCCTGCACCATCATGAACTGGCATCGGCATTGAGGGCGCGAAATTCTGCGCCAGCTCACGCAATCATCCAGGTGCGATGACACAGAAAGAAACAGCGTCCCTTTTTCAGCACAATCACGCTTCATCATTGCTGCCAGCTGGCGTGCACCCACCCGGACGTTTAGGCTCAGGCGATTGCGCGGAACGGCAGAGCAGCGCCTGCTTCGCAAAATCGGAACTGCCCTGGTTTTCAGATCCGGCTTTTGGCTGCATCCACCCCCGTTCCGGCGAGTGTGCCATTTTCTCATCCACCGCCAGGTGGGCGGCCTGAGGTGAGAATCCCTGCAGCCTTAGATTATCCATTACTTCACGCAACGTCTGCACGCTAAGCGGCTCCAGCGCCAGGATAAAGTGACGTGAGGTACATTCATACATAGCTGTAGCCCGGCTCGTTACTCGCCCGCAGCCGTTTTAACCGGGCACGGTATAGCGGGCCCCGCTCGAAGGGGCGGCATCCAGCAGGGCTGAAGCGCCCAGTGAGAGTTTGATAACGTCGTACAGGCTCACGCATCATCCAGCAGCGTAACATCGCAGATGTTGTTATCGCTCAGACATTCCCGCAGGTTCCCGCGAGATATCCCGGTACGCCTAATGAACAGGCGAAATCCCTGCGCGGGTCACTGCGCAGCGGCAGCGGATTTCTGCAGCTGCTGAGCATCACGCACCTCGGTGCGGGGAGGCGTAATAATATCTTTGCGAGATCGAGTAACTGGCGGCTGGAGGCTGCTGACCCAAAATACTGACTGGCGATATCGGCAGCTGATGGCTTGTCGTTCGAAGACATCACATCAGCTTCGGGAATGATTTGTCGCCAAAGCCGCCCTCGTTCACCACCAGTCACAAAGAAACATGGTGGTTCACGACCACCACATCGCTCCACGCGCGCTTACGATCTTTGACCACAAAGTCACTCTTTAAGCGAGGGCAGCCAGTGCCGAGGGCAGTTTATCGTTGTGCTGGTGGACCAGCGGCGAGACCCGGGCTTTGTCTTCGTCACGGGCGCCCGCACAGCTGCTGATGTCGCCATCTTCCGTCTGCGATACCCGGCTGCGCAGCGTCACCTATCGTCGCCCCTGCGCGGTGAGATCGCGCCGCCCGCCATCGATTGCTGTGTCCATGCTTTTCCATGCAAAGGTATTTGGAGCGCCTTTCAAGCAAGGCCGTTTTTAAAACCTTTGAAATCCGCGCCTGTGAAATCATCTTATGCAAATCGGCAGCCTAGAGCTGATCCTGCATCGCCTTGAATCCGGTGGAACATCACTTTTTATCCGGCCGCGGCAGAGTCGTGGGACCGGAGGCATAAGTTTTTTCGGTGCGGACCGGCCTCCGACCACGCAGTTTCACCCTGCTGTTTTACGGCTTCAGATCGTACCGCCTGCGCCCTCTCACGCTGTGCTTCCCGCGGCTTAAAGCCTTACGCAATCGCGAGCAGCCATCGCGCCATCCACTGCAAAATCGTCTGCCAACATCCCTCACTAAGAACGGCCAAAAACCAAAGATGTCATTATGTCAGTATTGGATCACAAGCCAAATTGATAATGATCAATAGCTTATCTATTTCCGGTCGTTGGGAGCGTGCAGTTAAAGACTCACAGGTAAATCGCGATCCCTGAAAGATGGGGAAAAAGGCGGCACGTGTCGGCCTGAAAGAGTCCCCCTTCGCATACCGGGTTAAACCTGATGAAAAGTCCGCACCGCGAAAGGCACATAAAGTCGCTGTGCTATCTAAATCCTGATGCGCCCCTTGAGATGCTGCAACGGACGAATTATTGGGGTTTTCATTTCAGCGCCTGTTTTAAAGGGGCGTCGAGCTGGCGCCTGAGATAGCGAAACCGTCTTTTTCAAGCACCAGCCAGGAATTCCCTTCCGCTGGGCAGGGCTCGTCGTCAGGGAGCCGCTGAAACGATATAGTGCATATCTTCCGGGAAAGAGATCGCTTAGTTTACCGTGTCTATTAATGGTTTTTAACCCCCTGCTGTTTTCCTGTTTTTTCGGCATACGTCGATCAACGGTGCCACGCCGATTCGCTTACCGACCTAAACATCACCGCTACCAACGGCCAGATCGCCATCCTCTTTGCTGTGTCAAAGTGGGCTTCAAGGGAAAGGTTTGCCCATGTGAATCTGGTTCCACTCGGCGTATGAAAGTTTATAGCTGACGCAAGTGAACTTTTCCCGAACTCCAGTACAAAATCATCTCTTCATCAACGGTCACCTGAGATCGTGTGGCCGTGTTGGGGATCACCTTCTCACCGACGTGGTAGGCCAGAATCGAGTGCCTGTAAATGGTCTCATCGGATCTTTAATAGTTGACAGGCGACTACTGGGACTTACCTTCGGGCAGTATGTGGAAGGTCGGCTGGTCAGGGTTCGCTCCAGTGTTCGGCCAGCTTTGCCTTCGGGTACGTCCATGTGCGGGTTCCGCCGCACCCGGCTTACTTGAGGTAGAAATCGCCACAACCAGACTTTAGTAACATTTTTTTGGTTTTCATTTTTATTCCCGGCTTTATAAGCTATTTGCGGCAGGGAGACTATTGCCGCTGACTACTGAATCACCAGGGGACAAAATGCGTTTAAATCAAAATCAGACAACGACATACAGAGTTTATAATTACATCACTGTTATTAAATTACAAACATCCCGATGTGACTTTTTACGCCCTTCAGAAAGGGTTGATAATCAGTCTCATCTTATAAAAGAGTGTCTCATTTTTCTGTATTTATCATTTTGATCGTCCGAAACGGAAGCCGGGGGAAAATTTGCACTAAATTCGCGACGTAAGAACCGCAAAACTGCACGCGGCGTTTTGCGGTGCAACGCGTAACGCGTCAAAAAGATTAGCCAGTTGACGCTAGACTCTTTTCTAATGGTTCCTCTTCTTCCTCGCAACTCCTCAACTCAGGATAAATCTCAGCGTCAGGGGCACGCTCTCTAATCAGGGCGTTCAGACATAATTTCCTCCGGTGTCACAATAGCAATTTGCAATGCCCTTGAGTGTCTTACTCCGCCGCTGTTTTGCAAGGCTCGCAAAAGTTCAGAATGCGGGCGCTGCCGCAGACTCTGCTTCGCCACTGCGTGAAAACAGCCTTGCGTCACAGCCGGTGCTGATAGCGTACCGGTTAATCGGATGCCCATTCGCCTCCTCCAGCCGCGTTATCATTGACGTCAGTCGGATAGCGGGTTTGATAATTCGCCGCTGAAAAAACTGTGCTTTCAAAAAAACCTCTTACTCGTTTAATGAATAAAAGGCCGGAACTTAACTACCTATAATATAGGGACACGAAAAGTTAATGATGCGATTCAAAGCCCATCATGCACAAAGAAAGGTAACATTAAATAAAAACTCAACAGGAATAGCATTAAACATCGTCCTGTGTTATAAGAGAAAATCCCTGATATAAAAGAGACAGAATTTAAACGTAATCTGTGAGCATTAGCGGATTGAATATTTCCTCTGATGCAGCCACGCTGACTTAACAGATGGGTAGCGAGGTAATTAAAATTCAGGAATTCTGTTATCTCTCACAGGCAATAAAAACTTGTCGCCGGATGAGTCACATCACAATAGAAACCATGCCTCACGGCATCCGTCCTCTTTAAAGGCCGTTTAAGACTATCTCGCTAAAGATATCCGTTAATGTAAATGAAGTGGGGTTTTATATTATAAGTTAAGTGGGATGTAATCTGGCTGTTGCTGCCCTGTTGCATCCATCTGTCAGTCAGGACACAATTAAATCAATAGGAGAAATATCATTGTTCCCAAAATTACCCCGGTATAGCTTAGTGATTCTGACGCTGAGCGGTTGCGTTACCAACGATGAGGTCAAACTTAACCCAGTTGGTCAACATAGTGAACCTGTCATGCCGCATATAAACCAGGGGAATCAGCCCTGCACAGCGGCGCGCGATTATGTCCGGCGAACAACCAGACTGGTTCTGACGTTTATCCTCAGCGAATCAATAAAAACTCGTCAGCTGTCAGGAAATGAGTCTGCACGTCGTAGCAGTTAACGTCGTTACTCCACCACTCACATAGCGTAAAAAACACTGTGGAAAATAATCAACACGTCGATGATGTCTCCCTATGGGATTGGATTGTCACATTAATTTAACCGGCATACCCGTATTAAATCTTTTCATGCTGCTTACTGGTCCTTAAACCGAAGGACTAAACGTTCAAAGAAAAACTACGCCAGAGCGAGTTTATTATTGATATTCATCGTACTTATCTTCTATATCATCACCCTGGAAGTTACAACGGGCTATTTTCTTTTTAAACATTACTGATCCTTAAACTGACAGCGTCACACCCTTAAATGGAGTTTTTATGGTGCGTTATTTCACTTTTCTATTATTGGGCGTCACTTCCGCTTGCTGCATAGCAAAAACGTCAGTGGTGGTGAATAACACCCTGAAAGCGCAAGAGATAAAATCGGCAAAAATTGTTTACATTGGCGAGGTTATGGCACTAAAGTGGAGAATTGATGGCAGGCATCGATGATATTAATGCAAGTTACCCTGCTGTAAAAGAAATATCGCTTTATATAAACAGCTTTGGCGGCGACATGGAAGCTGGCTATATGGGCGGCCAGGCCGTCAGGGGGGTCAAGGATTCCGATAAAACCATCAATGCCGCAATGACTGGTTCGGCGGCTACCCTGATTTATTGCTCAGGGGCGCAAAGGGAAACATACCCAGCGCAACATTTTTAATCCATCCTGCAGCGAGTCAAAACATTCAGAGCAACTATCTGAAAAAAAATGAAGTCATTTTACTCAGCAGAGATATCGATAATGTCAGTAAACTATTCATGGAAACCTATGCATCCTGTTTCAAAGATGACGGGAAAGAGATAGATAAAGCCTTATTCAGTGAAGACAACCGTATTTACCTGCGTTTTCCAGAATCTGTAAAACAGGGTATTGCACAAAAACGTGTTGAAGGAATCGCCCCCGCTGATATCGCTTATTACATTTTCACTTCAGAGGCCAGCGGCTAGCAAAAATAACGTTATTTATGCCTGCTGGACGAATACTTTTTTATCAGATATGCGCCGCCTGGACAGATGGGCGTGCTGGCGGGGAGACATATCGAGCCGTTAGCGGGTAATCCAGAGCAGAACATAATGCAGACGACGTTCAGATGAGGCGCCGCAGGATCTCACCATCAATATCACGGCGGATTTTCGCAGTAAGGGCGCTACCCTTGCATGGTGAGTTTTTTGTGCAGCAATAGCAGGGTTGATTCAACACTGGCCAGATAAAAGCGGCAAATAAAGCAGGCCGCTCAGCCAGATACGGCTTATTCTGGTACAGGCGTTTATCTGTTTCTGGCTGGTGACCTGATATCACGATCATTGGTGACGCTGCTCTTGCGACCTGCTTATAAGCGGACGTACAACGCGCCCGCCAGCATAACGATGAACAGAATAGCGAAGGTAATAAAGCCCTGCTTAGTGCCACGGGACAATCCAACAAACGCCGAAACCACAATAAACAGCAGCGTCAGTGCGCCGACCATCACCCAAAAAAGATACTGCGTATTCGCCATGCCTGAATCCTCATCCGTAGCGCGATTTATCTGCTGTTTTATAACATTTTTATGCCGCGCGTGCCCTCACTTCTCCCGCTCTTTCGACGCTTTATGCTGCTTTAGTGCAGCAGGGCTGCAACAGTGACAACGTCCGCGGCTCATGATCATGATGCAGACAGTGTGATGCAGTTAGCAAATGCAGAGGAACGCAGCGAGTAACAAACGCGCGGATTATAATGATTAAATCAGCTTACCGTTGGGATGTGGCACCCGTAGGCTGACGTGCTGAGACTGGTTTAACATTGCCGTTCAGGCGGTGTAAAACAGATGGCCTTAACCCGACTGCCTGACTCAGGCGGAGGAATGTATGAACTGTTTCCGCATCGGCTCTCTGGCTGGCGTGCTGCTGCTCTGCGGCTGCCAGGCACCCACGCCTGATCAGGCTCGTCTGCAGCAGCCTGTTTTTCAGGGTCAAAGCACCCGCACCGTCCCTCAGCTCAGCGACTGTATTTATCGCGGCTGGTCCACCACCAGCGTCATTGCCAGAGATAAACCACCACCCACACCCAGCCCAACGGCAGCGAGATCAGCGTTTTACCTGGGAAGATTCGATTTTTGCGGATGTGTCGCCCCGCCGAAAAGGGGCTGAGGTGAAATATTTCACGACTTTCCGGATGGCGCCTCAGGGTGATGGCGGACAGACAGGCGATTGTTGAGCGCTGCCTGTAGAGGCGTAAGGGGTGACAGCGATGTCGGGAGTGTGCCAGGCTAATGCGCAATTAACCAGGGAGAACCGATGAGTATTACCCGCATTGACCCGGAACACCGTATGTCCGAAGCCGTGATCCACAACGACACGATCTATTACACCAGTGTGCCTGAGAATCTGGATGCCGACGCAGAAGCGCAGACAGCCAATGCGCTGGCAGTGATTGATGCGATTCTGACACGGCTCGGTAGCGATAAAAGCAAAATCCTTGATGCGACGCTGTTTCTGGTGGATAAGCCGATTTCCCCTGCGATGAACCGCGCATGGGACGCTGGGTCTCTCCAGGTAATGCGCCGGTGCGCTGCACGGTACAGGCCGGGCTGTTTGAATCCGAAGTACAAAATCGAAATAAAATTATCGCTGCACGTTAAAACGCCGGGCGTTATTCCTCTTCGTTTTCTTCATCTTCGTCTTCGAATAGCGCCCGAATCCGTTCGCCCTTGAAATTTTGTCGGATCTCCTGCGCCACCTGGGTGATCGCTTCACCGCTCGACAAACCTCCCGCCATCAATTCCTGAATACGTTCGACGGCCTGCTGCTGCTGCTCATGAGAGAGAGCCGGTATTCCTATAAACATGTTTCACTCCTGCGTTGGGGCAGACAGTATCCCACGCGGAACTAACAGGTGCCAGTCAGGAAAAAAATATGGCAGTCTGACCGCCTCTTTGCTCTCGATTTCTCTGCCCGATGATTGTTGAAAGACCCTCAGTCTTGATTATACCCCGGATGGCGCTGACTCAGCGTTTTGCCCCGATTGCCCATCTGCCCTGGGCGATGCTGCTCTCCTCCGCGCAGGCGAACCACAGTGACAACCGCTTTGATATTCTGACCGCCGATTCCCCGCGCCACCCTGGTGACCCGCGTGCGATGACTACGCTCAGCGACCCGACCGGCACGACCGAATCAACCGCCGATCCCCTGCTGCTGGTGCAGCAGCAGTGTGATGCGCTGGGCGTGACGCCGGCTGCCAGCGATGCCCTGCCGTTTCAGGGCGGTGCGCTGGGCCTGTTTGGTTATGATCTGGGCCGCCGGTTTGAGTCCCTGCCTCAGCAGGCCGCAGCCGATCTCACCACGCCTGACATGGCGGTGGGTATCTATGACTGGGCATTGATTGCCGATCATCAGCAGCAGACCCTGACGCTGGTGGCGTTAAAGAACGCGGAAGAACGCGCCGCTGGCTGGCGCAATGGCCGGCGCGCGAGGCCGTGCCCTTTTCACTGACCAGCCGCTGGCGCTCCAACCTAGCTATGCAGATTACGCTGCGCGTTTTGCGGCGGTTCAGGCCTATATTCAGGGCGGGTGACTGTTATCAGGTTAATCTGGCGCAGCGCTTTCAGGCCGGTACCAGGGTGATGAGTGGCAGGCGTTCAGTATACTCAATGCGGCTAACCGCGCGCCGTTCAGCGCTTTTCTGCGTCTGCCGGAGAGCGCAATCCTGAGCCTGTCGCCGGAGCGCTTTCTGTCACTGAATAATAAACAGATCGAAACCGACCGATCAAAGGTACCCGGCCACGCTGTGACGATCCGATTGCTGATGCGCAACAGGCTGAGTCGCTGCGCCATGCGAAAAAGATCGGGCCGAAAACCTGATGATTGTCGATTTGCTGCGCAACGATATTGGCCGCGTGGCGCTACCTGGCTCGGTCACGGTGCCTGAACTGTTGTGGTTGAACCCTTCCCCGCCGTACACCACCTGGTGAGCACGGTGCGGGCGCAGCTGCCTGATACTCTGCAGTCCACCGATCTGCTGCGCGCCCTGTTTTCCGGGCGGCTCGATTACCGGTGCGCCCAAGATTCGGGCGATGGAGATTATTGATGAACTGGAGCCGCAGCGGCGCAATGCCTGGTGCGGCAGCATCGGTTATCTCAGCCTGTGTGGCCGGATGGATACCAGCATCACCATTCGCACGCTGATCGCTGAAGGTCAGCAGCTCTACTGTGCGGCGGGGCGGCGGGCTTGTTGCAGACAGCGATCCCGAAGCGGAGTATCAGGAAACACTCGACAAAGTCAGCCGGATCTTACCGGCACTGGAACAAACCGGAGGTTCAGTTGGCCCTGACGCTTGATGATTTTCGCAGCCGTTTTCTGTTGCAGCAGCCAGCCGCAGCACACAATTGCTATCCGGGCGCCATGCGGCGGTGCTGGTGCCGATTGTGGCACGGCCTGAACCCGGCCTGTTGCTGACGCAGCGCTCACACGCCCTGCGCAAACATGCCGGACAGGTCGCTTTTTCCCGGCGGGATGCAGGATGACACTGACGCATCGCTCATCGCCACAGCACTGCGTGAAGCACAGGAAGAGGTTGGCATTGAGCCGCATCAGGTCGAGGTATTAGGCGCACTGCCCGCCGTGACCAGCAGCACCGGCTTTCAGGTGACGCCGGTACTGGGGATCATTCCGGCCGATCTGCGATTAACGATTAATCCGGATGAGGTGAGCAGCGCCTTTGAGATGCCGCTGGCCGAGGCTTTGCAGCTCAGCCGCTACAGCGCGCTGGAGGTGCATCGGGCTGGCGTTCGCCACCCGGTCTGGCTGTCGCGCTATCAGGATTATCTGGTTGTGGGGCATGACCGCGGGTATTATCCGCTCACTGAGTACTCAGATCGCATTCTGAACCTTTCTCGTTTTTTCTCTCTCCGGCCCGTCAGGTTACTGGCGCGCTGCACTATAATTTTTTCTATGAGTTTGATAAGTTTATTTCATGCGAAAAGCTGCTCTTTCCTGGTGCATGACCATTACTATGGGCGCCATAAACTGCCCCGGCAGACTGAGAATAATTGTGAGGAGTGTCACCTGTGATTAGTGTTTTTGACATGTTCAAAGTGGGCATCGGCCCCTCAAGTTCGCATACTGTCGGCCCGATGAAAGCAGGTAAACAGTTTGTGGATTTGCTGTGCGAACAGGAAAAGCTGCAGGAGGTCACCCGGATCGCCGTGGATGTTTACGGTTCTCTCTCTCTGACCGGCAAAGGCCATCACACTGATATCGCCATTATTATGGGTCTGGCGGGTGAATCGCCGGATACGGTGGATATCGATGCGATCCCCGCCTTTATTAAAGATGTTGAGCAACGTGAGCGACTGCTGCTGGCGAAAGGCGCACACGAAGTGGATTTCCCGCGCGAAGGCGGCATGGTATTTCGCAGTGAGAACCTCTCCCTGCATGAAAATGGCCTGCGCCTGCTCGCGTTTGCGGGCGACCTGCTGATCCTGTCAAAAAACCTATTACTTACTCCGTTGGCGGCGGTTTCATTGTTGATGAAGAGCATTTCGGACAGTCGGCACTGGATGAAGTCTCTGTGCCCTGGCCGTTCCACTCCGCCAAAGATCTGCTGGCTCACTGTCGTGAAACCGGCCTGTCACTCTCAGGTCTGGTGATGAAAAAATGAGCTGGCGCTGCACAGCCGCGATGAGATCCATGCCTATTTCACTAACATCTGGCAGACGATGCAGGCCTGTATCGACCGCGGTCTGAATACCGAAGGCGTGTTGCCAGGGCCACTGCGCGTGCCGCGTCGCGCCGCCTCCCTGCGTCGTCTGCTGACCTCCTCTGACAAGCACTCCAGCGATCCGATGATTGTATCGACTGGATCAATATGTATGCGCTGGCCGTTAACGAAGAGAACGCCGCGGGAGGTCGCGTGGTGACTGCGCCAACTAACGGTGCCTGCGGTATCGTGCCCTGCGGTGCTGGCTTACTACGATCACTTCATTGAGCCAGTGACACCCGACATTTTCCTGCGCTATTTCCTCGCCTCTGGCGCCATCGGCGTGCTGTACAAAATGAACGCCTCTATTTCAGGCGCGGAAGTGGGCTGTCAGGGTGAAGTGGGTGTCGCCTGTTCTATGGCGGCGGCCGGTCTGGCTGAACTGCTGGGCGGCAGTCCGGAGCAGGTCTGCGTGGCGGCTGAAATCGGCATGGAACATAACCTTGGTCTGACCTGTGACCCGGTAGCCGGTCAGGTTCAGGTGCCCTGCATTGAGCGCAATGCTATCGCCTCGGTTTAAAGCGATTAACGCGGCGCGCATGGCACTTAGACGCACCAGCGAACCCCGCGTCTCGCTGGATAAGGTTATCGAGACAATGTATGAAACCGGCAAAGATATGAACGCCAAATACCGTGAAACTTCGCGTGGCGGTCTGGCGATTAAAGTTCAGTGTGATTAAGCGAAACGATTAACTGACTAAAAAACGTGCAAACGTAATAAAATCCGCATCCTGCGCTATCTCAGCGCAGGTTTAACCGGTAGAGTGATTTCCGCGCAGCCGTCCGGCTTACGCACTTTCCAGACCTGCTTTTCTGCATTCCGGCCTCAATGTTGATCTGACCGTGCCGATACTCACCCCGTTGTGTTTTGCTTTTTACTGGCTTTTTGGGAAGGTGAATACAGATTGTTTATGGCCCAGCAATCTGTTGGACAATTCAGACGCAAGCGTGTGCTGATAGCGCTGTCGATCGCCACCGTGGTGCTGATATTAACCCTGGCCTTTCGCTATATCGAAGAGAAGTCACGTATCGAGCAGCAGGCGATGGATTTCGCCGATAAAGCGATTATGCGTTTGGACCGGATGTTTTCACCGCTGGAGGTTTCAGCCAATAATACGCTGGGTCTGGTCGGCGTTCCCTGTCAGGATGTTCGCTTTCCACTCATCGAAAAAATTCTTCTCCCTGCAGACGGTCCGGGCGATTCTGCTGGTGGATAACGACGTGCTCTACTGCTCCAGTATTTATGGGCCGCGCACCATCCCTTTAGCCAGACTTACCCTGACTTAGCCTTTAACAGTCAGCGCATGACGCTGGCAACCGATGAGTACCTGCTGAAAGGCTCGCCCATTTTACTGCTGTGGACGCCAAAGAGCCTGGATAACCGCTCCGGGATTTTGCAGGTGATCAACATCGAAATGATGAGCAATTATCTGCTGGAGCCGCAGTTGCCCTGGGTGGAACGCGCTGTCTTTAACGTCAACGGGGAGAGCCTGGAGTATGGCAATCCACTGATCGAGCCCACGGTGCCGGCAGATGAGGAAGTGAGCTATGAGCAGGCTCGCTGGCGCTATCCGTTTACGCTGACCTCTATGGCCCCTCTCCGACCCGCCTGGCGCTGGCGACGCTTCCCTCACAGCTCCCGCTGGCGCTGCTGCTGAGCCTGCTTATGGGTTACATCATCTGGCTGGCGACCGCAAATCGTATGAGCCTGAGCTGGCAAATCAGTTATGGCATTACGGCCCGTGAGTTTATGGTTTATTGCCAGCCACTGATCAACACCAAAAGTGGTGAGTGCGACGGTATTGAGTTACTGCTGCGCTGGCACAATCCCCGTCAGGGCTGGATTGCACCGGATGTCTTTATTCCCCTGCCGAGCGACAGAACCTGATCAAACCGCTGACGCGCTTGTACTGAATGAGGGTGGTGAGTCAGTTACCGCAGTTGCCCGACGATCCCGCGTTCCATATCGCCATTAACGTTGCCGCCAGCCACTTCCGCGACCACGCCATTCTGGAAGATCTGCACAACCTGTGGTGGCCTGCCAATCCGGTTGCCGAAACTGGTGGTGGAGCTCACCGAGCGCGATGCCCTGCCGGTCGTGGACCAGTCGGTGATTGCGCAACTGCATGACATCGGTGTCCGGCTGGCGATTGATGATTTTGGCACCGGTCACAGCTCGCTCTCCTACCTGAAAGATCTGCAGCCAGATGTGCTGAAAAATCGACAAGATTTTCACCGCAGCTATCGGCACTGACGCGATTAATGCCACGGTAAGGATATGGTAATTTCGCTGGCCCAGCGCCTGAATATCAGTCTGGTGGCCGAAGGCGTGGAAACAGCTGAGCAGGCGGCCTATCTGCGCGAACGCGGTGTGGATCATCTGCAGGGCTACTATTTGCCCGCCCGATGCCGCTGCAGGACTTCCCGGCGTGGCTGGCGCAGCATCAGGCTGATGCCCGCAGGTGACAATCGCCTGAGCCCCGTTTCGCCCTGCCTGATGACCTTACGCCACAGACAAAAAAACAGCCGCGGCAATGAGCCAGCGGCTGTCGGAGAATTCAGCGCGGCCGGTAAGCCCGGCAGTCGCCGCTGCATCAACGAGAACGATTAGCCCTCTTCATCCTCATCATGCGGTTTATCTTTAGTGACACGCACCAGATCGATACGGTAGTCGGTCGCTTCGATAATCTGGAAGTGCAGCGGAGTAATATCAATCACATCGCCAGGAAGCGGTAAACTGCCCTTTCTGCTCAATCAGCAGGCCCGCCAGCGAGGCGTGGTCTTCTGTCGGATCGACCAGTTCATGGAAGTCGAGCAACTGCTGCAGCGAGTGCAGATCGGTCCCCCCTTTCACTAACCAGCCTCACCATCCGCATAATATCGGGCGTTTCATCTTCATCCAGGGAATTCACCGGCAATCGCTTCCAGCACGTCCAGCGGCGTAATCAGACCCTGAACCACACCAACTCATTGGTGACAATCACGAAGCTGCCCTTGGCACGACGCAGCACGCCAAGCAGGTTGATCGGATCCAGCGTCTCCGGCACCACGATAGTCGGTGTATTGGCCGCAAACGTTGCCACATCCACAACCGTGCTCCAGCGCCACCAGCAGCTCTTTGGCTCGCACTACACCGACAATTTCATCCAGTTCACCCCGACAGACCGGGAACAGGCTGTGTGGGCGTATCAAGCAGCTGACCGCGAATCTCATCTACCGGACGATTCGCATCGACCCAGGAGATTCACCGCGTGGCGTCATGATGCTGCGAATCGAGCGGGAAGCCAGCGTCAGCACGCCATTATCATATAGCGCTCTTCATCTTTAAACGCTTCCTGCGGCATCGCTTCCGCCAGTGCAGCCTCTTCGCTGCTGCTGGTGTTGCCATTGCTGGCGGTCTGGGCACGGTTGCGGCCCCCCATCAGGCGTAAAATCGCTTCGGCAGTGCGTTCACGCATCGGGGCGATTTGACTGATGGCGGATAAAGTTACGACGTGCAACCTGGTTGAACAGCTCAATCAGAATCGAGAAGCCAATCGCCGCATAGAGGTAGCCTTAGGAATATGGAAACCAAAGCCTTCTGCCACCAGCGACAGACCGATCATCAGCAGGAAGCTCAGACAGAGCACCACTACAGTCGGATGCGCGTTAACAAATTGGTTAACGGCTTAGATGCCAGCAGCATCACACCCATCGCAATCACCACGGCGGGTCATCATCACCGGCAGGTGGTTCACCATACCTACGGCGGTAATCACAGCATCCAGCGAGAAGACGGCGTCCAGTACCACAATCTGCGTCACGACAGCCCAAAAACTGCAACGCTCCACCGATCACGGTCCGTCGAGCTGCCGTTCGTCACCGCTTCGTGCAGGCTCCATGGTCGCCTTAAACAACAGGAGACAGACAACAGCAGCAGAATTAAATCACGACCGGCAAAGCTGAAACGCCCTACGCTAAAGAGAGGTGGCGTCTCGTCAGCGTCACACCATCCAGGAGATCAGCGACAGCAGACACAGAGCATGACCAGCGCCAGTGACAGGCCAATCAGGCGTGCTTTATCACGCTGCTTCGGCGGCAGTTTGTCGGCCAGATGGCAATAAACACAAGGTTATCAATGCCGAGCACGATTTCCATCACCACGAGCGTCAGTAAACCCGCCCATATTGAGGGGTCCGAATAAAATTCCATTATTTATGACTCCAGAACAGGGAACAGATCGCGGTGCCGCTTATCAGCGCAGCAATGCGTGACATGCAGGTAGTCGGGAAAGCGGTGAAAAACGCCGTGAGGCGAAGGTGACGCGCCAGCAGGCGCAAAGAACAGATTAAGCGACGTCGGTGACGATCCATAAAGGTGGGCTGAAGCCCGTTACTCCTGAGTAATAACAGAACGTTAATGTATCAGGTCGGCGAATTGCGTCAAAAAATTTTCTTATTTTTACAATCTGCCTGACGGATGATCAGGCGCATAAAAAGGGTTACTGGCAGCTTCACAGGATGAATAGCTGACAGACATCACATAATTTATTTTTTCGATCACTAAAATAAATCGCGACTTTACCGCCTTGACGTAGTTAACCCATGTTTTTTCGACGCTATACCGATAATTCGAATCATCCGGTTAAAACAGATCATCAAAGCAATTCAATACAGTTCATTGACTCAGATGAGCAATCTCTAGCGAACGGAGGTAGCACGTGACCATTGCGATAGTAATTGGTACACACGGCTGGGCAGCGGACAACTGCTGAAAACAGCAGAAATGCTGTTGGGCGAGCAGGACAATGTCGGCTGGATAGATTTTGTCCCCGGTGAAAATGCAGAAACGCTGATTGAAAAATATCAGGCACGACTGGCAGAACTTGATACGACGCAGGGAGTCCTGTTTTTAGTTGATACCTGGGGTGGCAGTCCGTTTAAATGCGGCCAGTCGCATCGTGGTCGACAAACCGCAGTATGAGGTCATCGCCGGGGTCAATATCCCGATGCTGGTCGAAACCCTGATGGCGCGCGATGACAATCCCGGTTTTGACGAGCTGGTCGCCGTGGCGGTGGAGACCGGCCGTGAAGGCGTCAAAGCCCTGAAAGCCAAAGAAGAAGCGCCGGCGCCAGTGGCGGTGAAACCGGCCGCTGCGGTGCAACCGGCTAAGCCGATGGCACCCGGTGACCACATGAAAATCGGCTGACACGCATTGATGACCGTCTGATTCATGGGCAGGTGGCAACGCGCTGGACCAAAGAGACCAACGTTCAGCGCATTATCGTAGTCAGCGATGAAGTGGCCAACGATCATGTGCGCAAAACCCTGCTGACACAGGTTGCTCGCCCGGCGTCACGGCCCATGTGGTGGATGTCGATAAGATGGTGCGGGTGTGGAATAACCCGAAGTATGGTCAGGATCGCGTGATGCTGCTGTTTACCAACCCCACCGATGTACTGCGCGTGGTGAACAGGGTGTCGATATTAAAACCGTCAACATCGGCGGTATGGCGTTCCGCCAGGGGAAAACTCAGGTCAATAATGCGGTCTCGGTCGATGAAAAAGATATTGCCGCATTCCGCAAACTCAATGAACGCAATATTGAACTGGAAGTGCGTAAAGTTTCCAGTGACCAGAAACTGAAAATGATGGATCTGATCGCGAAAGTTAACGCGTAACAGAAGCACTTATGCGCCTGCGTTTCCGGGCTCCTGGTTATCCTGCTGAGGACAAGAAGTATGATGGAAATAACCTCGCTACAAATTATTTTGATTTTTATTGTCGCCTGTATTGCGGTATGGGGTCGATTCTGGATGAGTTCCAGTTTCACCGTCCCCTGGTGGCCTGTACCCTGATTGGTATGGTGCTGGGTGATATGAAAACCGGCATTATTATCGGCGGTACGCTTGGAGATGATTGCGCTGGGCTGGATGAACATCGGTGCCGCCGTTGCGCCTGATGCCGCCCTCGCCTCCATTATCTCGACCATCCTGGTTATCGCTGGCGGTTCAAAGTGTGGGTGCCGGGATTGCGCTGGCGAGTTCCGCTGGCCGCCGCCGGACAGGTACTGACCATTATCGTGCGTACGCTGACCGTCGCCTTCCAGCATGCGGCTGACAAAGCCGCAGAGAAAGGTAACCTCACGGCCATCTCCTGGATCCACGTCTCTGCCCTGCTGTTACAGGCGATGCGTATCGCTATCCCGGCGCTGATTGTGGCGATTTCGGTCGGCACCAGTGCGGTTCACGCCTTACTCAGCTCTATTCCGGACGTGTTGACCAACGGCCTGATATCGCCGGTGGCATGATTGTGGTGGTCGGTTATGCGATGGTCATCAACATGATGCGCGCAGGCTACCTGATGCCGTTCTTTTTACCTGGGCTTCGTCACCGCAGCCTTCACCAACTTTAATCTGGTGGCGCTGGGCGTCATTGGCGTGGTCATGGCGGTGCTCTACATTCAGCTCAGCCCGAAATACAACCGTGTGGCGGGAGCACCAACAGGTGCTGCGACCGCAAACGATCTTGATAACGAACTCGATTAAGGAACAGGTGAGCACATGGTTGATATTACGAAAGTCGAAAAGAAACTGACACCCGGTGATGTTCGCGCCGTCTTTCTGCGCTCTAACCTGTTCCAGGGTTCATGGAACTTTGAACGCATGCAGGCGCTGGGCTTCTGCTTCTCAATGGTGCCGGTGATCCGCCGTCTCTATCCTGAGAACAATGATGATCGTAAGCAGGCGATCAAGCGTCATCTGGAGTTCTTTAATACCCATCCTTATGTGGCCGCGCCGGTTCTGGGCGTGACTATGGCGATGGAAGAGCAGCGTGCTAACGGCGCCCCGATCGACGATGGCGCGATTAACGGCCTTAAAGTCGGCCTGATGGGACCGCTGGCCGGTGTTGGCGACCCGATCTTCTGGGGTACGGTGCGCCCGGTGTTTGCCGCGCTGGGAGCCGGTATCGCCATGAGTGGCAGTCTGCTGGGTCCGCTGCTCTTCTTTGTGCTGTTTAACCTGGCACGCCTGCTGACCCGCTACTACGGCGTGGCCTATGGCTATCGCAAAGGGATCGATATCGTCAGTGATATGGGCGGCGGTTTCCTGCAGAAACTCACGGAGGGCGCATCGATTCTCGGCCTGTTTGTCATGGGGCGCTGGTCAACAAGTGGACACACGTTAACATCCCGCTGGTGGTGTCACGTATTACCGACTCAACCGGTAAAACCACCGTCACCACCGTACAGTCGATCCTCGATCAGCTGATGCCGGGCGTGGTGCCGCTGCTGCTGGACCTTTGGCTGTATGTGGCTGTTACGCCGTAAAGTGAACGCGCTGTGGATTATCGTCGGCTTCTTTGCCATCGGTATCTTTGGTTACTGGATCGGCCTGCTCGGTCTGTAATTTCACCCGGCCGGGAGCCTGCGCTCCCGGCTTTTAAGCGTGGTGAGCTGAGCCACAACCGGCTGAGCTCACCCTGTTGAGGTAGCTGTGATGTCATTAAACGACGCGCTGATTGCGTGTTGTATTGCCGCCCTGATGGGGTTTTGCCGTTTATCATGAGGCGATTCTGCCGCGTCGCCACGGTCCGACCCGCTTACGGGTTGCGCTGCGCAGGCAGCATAAGCTTGGATAGCCTGATTTTTCATCGGCCTGCTGCTGATCCTGCTGTGGAACAACGTCAGCCATCACGGCCCGCAGCTCACCACCTCACTGCTGATGGTGCTGAGTTTTCTGGCGTTCTGGCTATTCTGGCTGCGAAAGCCAACGCTGCTGATGAAAAGTGAGGGTTGTTTTGACGCCGGTGTCTGGATCGATTACCGGCGTATTCAGGGCATGAATCTCTCTGAGGATGGCATTCTGGTGATTCAGCTGGAACAGCGTCGGCTGCTGATCGCGGTGCAGCAACTCGACGAGATCTGGAGCTCATCTATAACACCCTGGTCGAGGCGCGCTAGTCGCGCTGCCACACAGTCAGGGTAAAGTCTGCGTCGCAGCTGAACTGCTCGCTCTGCTGCAGGGTTCTGCCAGACCTCTTCACGCGCCCGCCAGGCGAACGGCGTCATCTGAAGCAGGGTCGTCGCGGCTGTGCCGGTTAATGCCATCGGGTAACGCAGCGCATGCTGCGCCACCTGGCGGAATCCGGGATACGCTTTCTGCTCCGGCACATGCAACTGCACTTCGCGGTAAATCAGCGCCTTGAACTGCTGCAGATGATGCGGGCCCGGTGTCACGGTCAATACCAGGCCACCCGGCTTCAGCACGCGGGCCAGTTCCGCATCATTGCAGGGTGCGTAGATTCGGGACAAACCGCATCCAGGGCGTGATCGGCAAAGGGTAAGCGCTGGCTGGAGGCGACGCAGAAGCGCACCGCCGGATAGCGCTTTGCTGCCAGCCGGATCGCCATTCTGGCGACATCCAGCCCATAGACCTGCCCGGCCTCGCCTGCTCCGTCAGCCAGTGCGGCGGTGTAGTAACCTTCGCCACAGCCGATATCCAGGATTCTGCACTCCGGCTGGCTCAGCGCGGGCGCAAGCAGGCTGACGACCCGATCACGCAGCGGCTGGTAGTAGCCTGCCTCAAGAAATTCGCGTCGTGCCTGCATCATCTCTGCACTGTCACCCGGTTCACGCGACCCGTTTATGCTGAACGGGCAGCAGATTGACATACCCTTCTTTCGCCTGGTCAAACTGATGGCGATTCTCGCAGCACCAGCTGCGCGCAGTAAAGGCGAGAGGAGAGTGACAAAGAGGGCAAATCAGGGACATAGGGTGCTCCGGCATCAGATAACGCGGCGCAGTGTAACCTTAACGTTTACGCATCGGAAGCATAAAGAAAGCCCCGGCTGAGAAGCCAGGGCTTTGAGATTTCATGTCAGGGTGCAATGCACCGAGGCGGAGTTGAATCAGATAGCCGTACGTTAACGGCTGCCGGCCTTTCTGGCCGTCCTGAATTTCGAACTCAACGCTCTGGCCTTCAGCCAGGGTTTGAAACCATTGCCCTGAATAGCGGAGAAGTGTACGAACACATCTTTGCTACCGTCAGCAGGGGTGATAAAACCAAAACCTTTAGACTCGTTGAACCACTTAACCTGACCTTTAATCTTGCCATTTTGCAAATTCCTTTAGATGTTTATTTAGCCCGAAGGCTGTCTTACAGAAAAACCAGAGACATTACTGCATGAGGCACTAATTAAGGTTCGGCAAGGAAGCGGTATTCACACGTCAACGTCTTTACTCGTTCTTCTTTACAGACTTCTTTACAGAAGATGCCATGCATAAACAGAACTGTACCTCGTTTAACTCAGGATTTGTTATCACATATCCTAAAAAGAATGGCAAGCCATTTTTAAGGGCCCCGGCCAGCCTGCGCACATAATTGCCAGAAGGCTCACATTGCCTGTTCTGTGGCGCTTACAAATGCCGATGCAAATTAAGCACGCTCTCCGGCCAGACCCCTCTCCGGCCTCTGTTGTCGGGTCTAACCCAATGGATACCATAAGAAATTAATATTTCACAAATATTGGCAATAACAGAATGAAATAAGCGAAGCGCGAAAAAGTTGAAAATATCAATAATCCGGCTTCAATCCTGTACAGCGCCTTTATTTCGTACAGATAACACTTTTTTGCACCAAAAGCAGGAGCCAGACAGTCGTCCTGCTCCAAATAAAAGCATTGAGCCCGATTTTACTTATTAAGAATTTAACTTTTGATTTGAAAAATTGATATCAGATAATAAAAACGGGCTTTTGTTTTAACTCTGAGGTTTTAGGATAATTCCTGGGTATCCTTATTCAGCCCGCGGCTTTCGCCTATTCGCCACGGTGCGAAACCGCCCTTTTGCTCGTTTGCCCGCAGCAGCGCATCCGCCAGTTCTTTGGGTGGCGCATCCAGCGACTCATCGGCCAGTTCGAACACGCCCAGTGGATGGGCAGCGTCAGCGGCCTGCCTGCTGCCTGCCACAGCGCCACCGCCTGATCGGGATTCATATGTTGGCCCGCCATGAACCATTCAGGTGCAATAAGCGCCAATCGGCAAAGCCGCCAGGCTGAACGGGCCCGAGTCGGGCAGCAATCTCCGGCAGGCTATCGCTGTAGCCGCTGTCGCCCGAGAACCAGAAGCGCACGGAGGCAGAACGCACGACCCAGCCGCACCAGAGCGAACGGTTTCGATCGCGCGGCGTTCGCATACTCCAGTGACGTGCCGGCACCGCATCAAAACAGAGGTCGCCGACAGTAAACTGTTGCCACCAGTCGAGCTGATGGACCTGTTTCACGCCCCGCGCCCTGCACCATTTTCCAGGCCCAGCGGCACAATGAAGGTCGCCTGCGGAAAACGCCGGACGATCGCTTTAACCGTCGGCCGATCAAGATGATCGTAATGGTTATGTGAAATAAGCACGACATCCAGACGCGGCAGATCAGCGATGCTAAGCGGTGCGGGCGTTTTTCGCTGCGGCCCGGCAAAAGAGAGTGGCGAGGCGCGTGACGAGAGTGCGGGATCGATCAGAATATATTGCTGGTTCAGCCGCAGCAGCACGGCGGCATGCCCCAGCCACCAGATGCGATCGTCACTGCCGCGGATATCAGCGTGCTGCCACCACTGTTCGGTGAAAGCCCTGTAGCCCTGCTGCGGTGGCAGCGGCAGCCCCTGCGCTTTGCGCTCCCTGCGCCAGCGCTGCAGATCGCCCGGCTTGCGCCGTTCCGGTTCAGGATTGCAGAATCCCTCGGGCGTGTGATGCGCTTTGCTGCTGTCATACCCGGATTTTTCCCAGACCATCCCGCCTCTCTGCTGTGATTACCGTTCCGGAATCAACCGGATAAAGTCGCGTTTCTCGCGATCGTCATCGGTTTTTTTACTCTCTGCCCCTGGCTGCATCTCAATCAGACGGCGCAGCAGCTGATTCTGTTTCTTCTGCTCTTCCAGCAAAGACTCCAGTAAACGGATTTGCTCACCGGCGCGCACACTGGCGCGGTTGACAAAGAACCAGGCGATAACGCCACAATCAAAATAATGACCAGCAAGCCATAGCTGACCAGTGGGCCCGAATTTGCGGCTAACTCATTCATAACTGCCTCGTAAAACTCAGTGGAAACGCCAGAACATGGCAACCGCCCATTCTACCTGTCGCCATCGCAAAAGATAATGGGGTTAACATCAATGCAGAATTTGCCGTTTCAGTTATCTCTGATCGATCCCACCAGAAAAGCGAGGCATGCTGATATCATCATAACCGGCGGCACCAGGTGGAGCGCTGAGTTATCTTTCACAAGGAGACATAATGAAACTGTTTATTCGTACGGTAGGCTTGCTGGCGGTGATCTGGCTGGCGATGCTGTTTACCGGCTATGGCGTATTAACCGGCAGTACTAAAAATGCAGCCGGCCTTGGCCTGCAGTGCAGCTATCTGACCGCTCGCGGTGTGATCAGTGCGCAGTATCTGCATACTGACAGTGGCGTGGTGGGTGTGACTGATTGTCCGTTGCTGAAGAAAAGCGGAGAAGTGATCGATAATTAACAAAACAGCGGGCCACATGGCCCGCTGTTTTCAGAACGGATAGTCGTGATAGCCCATCTCCGAGGAGAGCGTACGCGCCGCCCGATGCAGCATGGCCACGTAATCCTGACGGGCATCTTCTGAAAAGCGAATGGTGGGAAAAGAGATACTCAGTCCCGCAATCACCACGCCAAAACGGTCAAATACCGGCACGGCAAGGCAGCGTAAACCCTCTTCCTGCTCTTCGTTATCTTCACCATAGCCCTGCGTTCTTACCTGATCCAGCGCCGTAATTAACGCTTCCGCGCTTAACAGCGTATTGGCCGTGCTCCGTTTGAATTCGACATCCCGCAGGATCTCCTCAACTTCGCTGCGAATCGCGCCAGGCGAGCAGAACTTTCCCAATCGCGGTGGTATGCAGCGGATTACGACGGCCAATGCGCGAATACATACGCAGGTTGTAGAGGGAGTCGATTTGTGGATGTAGACAATACTGTCCTCTTCCAGCGCCCCCAGATGAATGGTCTCTTTGGTCAGACGCGAAAGCTCACGCATCTGCACATCCGCACTGCGGATTAAAATCGACGTTCTGCAGCGCTTTAGCGCCCAGTTCAAACAGCTTCAGTGTCAGTGAGTACTTCTCGCTCTCACCTTCCTGCGTGACATAACCCAGCGACTTCATGGTCTGCAGGAAACGGTAAACGGTGCTTTTTGACATCATCACGCGCTGCGCGAGCTCAGTAATACCGTGATCGCGCTCTTCACCCAGCGCCTGCAGAATGCCGAACACTTTAAGTACCGAAGAGACGGAATCGGGCTGTTTATCATTTTCAGCAGAGGACATCGCGCACCTTGTTAAACCTGTTTCAAAAAAAATGGAACGGACTGTCAGTATAGAGTGAGGCATACGAAGGCAGCAATGCTTTAAAACCATTACGTCATATTTAAAGACAGTTTTTTTATCCTCCGATCGCTGTATTTCAGCGTTAATTTCATTAGCATGATGATATTCACCCTCTTTAGTAATTAACTTATGACACTCTCTCCTCCTCAGGATGGATTACCCGCGCGTCAGCGCTATATGGCAATCGTCACCATCGCGCTGGGTCTGACCATGGCGGTGCTGGGATGGCGCGATAGCCAATGTCGCCCTGCCCACTATCTCACGCGAACTGAATGCCAGCCCGGCGCAGTCGATATGGATAGTGAACGCCTATCAGATTGCGATTATCGTCTCGCTGCTGTCGCTCTCCTTTCTGGGCGACATGCTGGGTTATCGCCGCGTCTATCAGGCGGGCCTGGCGCTGTTTATTGCCACTTCGCTGTTCTGCGCCTTCTCCACCACCCTGACCATGCTGACTTTCGCCCGCGTGCTGCAGGGGTTAGGGGGTGCAGCGCTGATGAGTGTGAATACCGCGCTGATACGCATTATCTATCCACAGCGTCATCTGGGACCGGCATGGCGATCAACTCGCTGGTCGTGGCGGTTTCAAACCGCGGCAGGCCCGACGGTTGCCGCAGCGATTCTTTCGGTGGCAAGCTGGAAGTGGCTGTTTCTGATTAACGTCCCGCTGGGTGCCATTGCGCTCTGGCTGGGCGCTGCGCACGCTGCCTGATAATCCGCAGAAAGCGACGGCGCAGAAATTTGATGTACCCAGCGCGATCATGAACGCCCTGTTCTTTGGTCTGATCATCTCTGCGCTGAGCGGGTTTGCACAGGGACAGAGTCATCTGCTGGTGCTGTCGGAGGTCATTGCTCTGCTGGTTGTGGGCTGGTTCTTTATTCGTCGTCAGTTAAACATGGCGGTGCCGCTGCTGCCGGTTGATCTGCTGCGTATCCCGATTTTCAGCCTGTCGATGGGAACGTCGGTCTGTTCGTTCTGCGCGCAGATGCTGGCGATGGTGTCGCTGCCCTTCTTTCTGCAAAACGTCCTGCAGCGTGATGAGGTGGCAACCGGTTACTGCTGACGCCCTGGCCGCTGGCAACCATGGTGTTTGCGCCGATTGCCGCCGGCTGATGAACGGGTGCATGCCGGGCTGCTGGGCGGCATCGGGCTGGCCATGTTCGCCCTGGGGCTGTTTTCTGCTCGCCTGGCTTCCGGCCACCCGGGTGATGGCGATATTATCTGGCGCATGATGCTGTGCTGTGCCGGTTTTGGGCTGTTTCAGTCACCCAATAATCACACCATTGTCACCTCTGCTCCGCGTCATCGCAGCGGCGGCGCCAGCGGCATGCTGGGCACCGCGCGCCTGCTGGGCCAGAGTATGGGTGCCGCGCTGGTCGCGCTGATGTTTAATCTGTTTTGATGATCGCGGGACGCACGCTTCGCTGCTGCTGGCGGGCAGCTTTGCCGCCGTGGCCGCGCTGGTCAGTGTGTCGCGGATGACGCAGACCCGCGCCTGATGGCAGAAACAGAAAAGGCGACCACCTGACAGAGTGTTGACCCGATTCGCTGTAAGGCCGACCTTCACCAGGGAACCCGGTCAGATCGGAAAGACTTCTGTCATCCATGACGGTCGGCCCGCACCATCCATGGGCGCGGGAGCTTTCCTCCTCTGCCCGGTTCCCTGCATGTTGAGCTAAGATATTGCTGTCAGATTCAGTCGATTATGTTTCTAAACAGAAAAGGCGACCCAGGGTCGCCTTTTTGCTCTGCTTAACGCTACTTCAGATACTGACCGCTGCGCAGTGCTTCAATACGCTTATCTAACGGCGGGATGCGACATAAACAGCTCGCTGAACGATTTGCCCTTACCGTTGATACAGAACGCCATCATGCTGCTCGGCTCCTGCGGTTCGTAGCTGGTTTTCAGGCGCTGTAACGCCGCAATCATCTTCCTCACGACCTACCAGCTTCGCTGAACCGGCATCGGCATGGAACTCACGGTGACGCGAGAACCACATGGTGATGATGCTGGCCGAGAATACCAAACACCAGTTCCAGCACCATCGACACCGCAAAGTATACCAGCGGGTTGCCGTTGCTGCTCTCCTCACCATCGCGGTTGCCGGACTAAAGCCCGCCGCGATCTGCGCCAGAATACGTGAAAACGAAAATCACAAAGGTGTTACCACACCCTGGATTCAGCGTCATGGTGATCATGTCGCCGTTGGCGATGTGTGACACTTCGTGTGCCAGCACCGCTCTCCGCTTCATCAACCGGCTCATGTTCTGCAGCAGACCGGTTGAGACAGCAACCAGTGAGGCGTTACGCCGTGCGCCAGGCGCAAAGGCGTTGATGTCAGGTGCGTGATAGATCGCCACCTGTGGCATCGCAATACCCGCCTGTTGTGCCTGACGGCCAATTGTATCCACCAGCCAGCGCTCGGTTTCGTTGCGTGGCTGTTCATCACTTCACCGCCAACCGATCGCAGTGCCAGCCACTTCGACATCAGCAGTGAAACAAACGCACCGCCGAAGCCAAACAGGCCTGCCATGATCATCAGGCCCTGAACACTGCTTGACTGGATCCCTGTCAGGCTGAGAATCAGCCCGAATACCAACATCACAGCCAGGTTGGTCATCAGGAAAAGAGCATACGGCATCATTTTTGTTAATCTTCCTCAGTAGTTCACTGCGCCTATACGCGATCCATATCCTATGGGCATGGGCGCTTTTCAAGCAACCTTAACGTTTAAATGCCTAAAAAGACATAACTTTACATTCTGACACGCCTGATGAGGAGCCCAGCCTCAGGCACCTTCACCAGCGCTAATCATTGCTTACTGGAAACTTTTCTGAGTCAAAAAAAGCACCGTCTGAGCGGTGCTTTTCTGCCAACAGCGGATTATTTAGCCGCTGGCGCCTTGGCTGGGATTTCTTTCTCCAGCTGCGCAAGATTCGTTAGCGATCTTCACCGTCTCATCAAGATACGGATCCGGCTCTTATAATCGTTCGGCAACTCATCCAGGTTTTTCAGCGGTTTTTTTTGCCTTCGTCCTGATAGCGCGCGTTGATCCGCTCCAGACGAGACGCATCATCTTCGTGGTTCTTCTTTCCTCGCGCTGGAGCGAGATTCAGCGACACTATGTTGCGCTTATCTTTCAGGGCATTGTAACTGCAATGGCCTTCATTAGTACGGAACTCGCGATTCGCCATGAGCAGATGCGGTCAGCATGCTGGTTAGTCGCTGCACTAACAGCGGTTTCACATCACCGTTTTGTTTTTTGACACATAGGTCGCGCCGCTTTGATGCTGTCACGGGCAGTGCGTTATCTTCAAATTATCACCGGTTCAGCCGCTTCAAACGCCGGTTGGCATCAAAGCAGATCCGGCGTGCACGCGCGCCTTTACGCTGTGTACTGCGACCAGCCGTTAATCCGATAGAAAATTCTGAATTGTGTAAGGAACCGGAGCCTAACTCAGTCCACTCCTCGGACGCAGCATCCTGATCGTAAATAGGCGGTTTCAGAGAGCGATACTGTGCTGAACGGTGCCTTTACCAAAGGTTGGCTCGCCAACCATCACCGGTGCGTCGACCGTAATCCTGCATCGCGTCAGCAAAGATCTCATAAGCTGAGGCGCCTGAAGCTATCGACCAGCACGCACCAGCGGTCCTTTGTAGTAGAAGCAACTGCCGTCGTTATCGCTGTCTTCAACGAAGCCGACCATTGTTGTCGCGTAACCGAACTACCGGACCACTCCCGGAATAAACAGACCGGAAAAGCGAGACTGCTTCGGTCCAGCGCGCCGCCGCCGTTAGGTACGCAGATCGATCACCACACTGGTCGACGTTCTGTTTCTGCAGTTTCTGCAGCTGTAACTTTCACGTCGTCGGTGAGGCCGACATAGAACCCGAGGGGGGAAAAAATATCGAGCACGCCCACTTTCTGCTTGCCGACATTTTTGATGTCAATTTACCGCTCGAATCTTCCAGACGTGATTTTCTCACGCGTCAGCGTCCAGTACGGGTTTTAGTACCCTTACCGTCTGGCAAAACTTCCAGGGCACTTTGCTGCCCTTAGGTCCTATTAATGTTTTGCCACGACATCATCCGCCTCCATCCGAATCACATCTTCCCTCGTCTTGCCGGTGCTGACCCACACCCGACGTATGCGATCAGGCGCAACGGTAATGGCTTTGCTTTCGCGGCCGTGAGCCTCCTGCAACCATGAGTTAAATCACCGTATAGTCGTCATCCATCTGCAGAACCGCACCGATGCCCTTCCAGTGACAGCTCATCTCGGTGTTGAACTGCTCGGTTTTACGCGGCGACAGTATCTCTGGTGGGGCGGAACGATTTCGCGGGCAAAAGCGTTCATCACCAGCTGGAAAACACTTCACCGTTGCTCTGGGCCGACGAACGGATAGCGAAGTTGTACTCTTTGTCAGCAAGTCCCGCGGATCTCGTTCATCATCTTTGCCCGGCCAGCTTCAGACTCAGCTGATGTATTTGACTTGGCATCCCACAGCGCATTCAGTTCAGACTTGATCTTTGCCGGCCAGGGTCTTTCTCGCCGCGGTCATGTTCGATAGGTGTCATTGGCGCGGAAATTCAATTCGACGAGCTCCCAGCCGTCACGCATATTGAATGCTCTCACAACGGCGTTTCTTCTTTTCCGGTGTCTTCTGCGCCAGCTATAATATCGTAAACGGATACAGCTTGCCACTCGCGCAGCTCATCGCCGACGGTGGTTTTTTTGGCTGGCCAAACCTGCGCCACATCTGACGCCAGCAGAAACATTGTGCTGTAAGTCGAGCATGTGTCAGATAGCGATCAAAAAATGTTCGCTGAAAAGTTCTGATCCAGGGTCGAACTGGCGATAGTGGGAAAGGTAAGAACGCGCGAGGTTACGGCGCTCACTGACCGTCGGATCCTGTCGGATCTTCTTGAAGCTGGGGAATCTGATCGACGACGGGTAAATGTTCTCCCGCCGGAAGGTTGGGCCATGCTAATAGCAGGCCCGCAATAAGTCACACCTTTAAAAAGGGTGTTTCATGCGGGGTTAGCCTCCGTTTCAGAACTGCAAGTGTTCTGGCGCGCACAATCATTGCATGCCGAAGCGAGCTGGACCCGAACGCCGTCTTTTTGATACTCAAGAACGGTAGCGTCCATCGCACTTTTGCCTGCTTTAACTTTAATACTCTGGCCGGTTGCAAAGTTGAGGTATCAGTGATGGGTCGGGCTTCCTGCTCCGGACGTGGGGCTGGCCTTGCGATGCTGTGAGGCGGTCGCACGCGGTGCACGTGGTCTGCGGGGCGCGTTACGCGCGGCTTCGCCTCCTGCAGGCTTACGTGCGGCGGGCTTGCGCGGGACGAACGCGGTGCCGCGCCCTCGTTCAGCTTCGCCTGCTCACGACGCTCGGCGCGCTGCTGGTCACTCTGCGCCTGGACGCGTGCTTTCGCTTTTCCAGTTGCTTGCGTGCATGCGCAACGTGTTTTGCGCATCCAAGCACGCCACAGGCGTTACGTCCGAGATCGACACGGATAGCACCGGCGTTGATGCCGTACAGATAACGCCAGCTTGACGTATAGAGACGGCAGCGCCGGACCGCAGCTGTGTTTTGCTCAGACCCATTTCGCCCTGAACACGCTCGACCAGAGACCTGAAAGATACCGATGGTTGAGCGGAGACGCGCTTCACCTTCAGCGGCTAAAGCAGTGCGGAAAGCGCTCCGCCATGAAAAGTGATGACTTCTTTACTGCTTATTCAACTTAGGTTGATTTTTCCTGAAATTTCCTGATACACGGGTTTTGCCGACCAGCGCAGCAGGACATGCGACATGATATGCAACATCGCTAAATGCCATGTGTACCAGTCTGATTAGCTGCGCGGCAGCTGCAATATATTTCTAAGTCGCTGTTCGCAAGCATTCACAAAGCATCAGTCGTGTGACAGACCGATTCGTCGTGCTGTCAAGCGATGTCGCAACGCTGTCGATGTCCACACCCCAACCACATGCCATTCCTTTCGAGGAATCACAATATCAGCATGCTGGCAGCGTCACAGGCGATGTGCCCGGGAATGCATGCAATCATCTACGCGTTGCATTTTTTTCTCCAGCGCCGTGCACAAACCCACCACCTTTACGACCGGAATGCCACACAGGACGAGATTTTGCCCTGGAACGGGCCAGCACCAGCGTATCCGCTTCCGTCGCAGGTAGAAACAGCCCAGTTCACGCCATCGACGTTCGTCAGCAGCGCGCTAAGTTCCCATCGCGGCGAGGACGCCGTTTCTCCGCCATAAGGCGCGCATATCGCGATGCAAATGGCGTAAAAGGCAGTTTTGTTCATTTTTAACGTTACAATGACATCTGAACGGGGCCATAAAGACCGTTCGTTAAAAAAGTTAAATATCCAGAGCACAGGTGAATCATAGCGTAGTTGCTATAACCCTCGCATTATGGGATCAACAAGCGTGATGCCCGAGACAGGCACACAGACAAGCTTATGACCGATATCTGTTCTTCTGAGACGAAGATTGCATCAACCTATAAAATTCACGCTATACGCCAGACATTGCCTCACGACGTTATCGCGTTGCCAGAAATGCGATACCCTGTTTTCCTTACGGATGGAAATCTCCAGTCGCACATTGCCCACATGTAAGCCGAAATTCTCAGTGGTCGCGATGGCGATGACCCGATTATGGCGATGGCCGCCACCTGATGTGTTAATGCCTTTGCTTTCTCCCTGCCGCTGTAGATTCCGCTGCTTGGCATGCCATCCAAGTCCAGCGTACTGGAGAGGGCATCATACAGTTATGACCGAGCAGGGTGAGTACTGCGCCTCAAAGTGGGGGCGTTTCTGCACCATCGGCGCGCCGGTGAGGTGGGGTTATCCTGTTTATCTCGGTATCGGCCACCGGCCCTGGGCA
>WUWR02000282.1:0-92818 GCA_009982885.2 Hyles vespertilio | reverse complement strand
GCCCCCCACTCCCGAGACCTCACTTTGTAACCGTTTACCTTAGTACCAACTACGCCACCGGAGGCAGTCTACAAGTCGTGGATCTACAAGCTCAGTAATGTGAAAGTTTGAAATTATCGGCCAATTGCCAATCAAGTGCGTGGTGTCATACTCTCAATTTGTAGAGGGGCCCGTGCCCTGCAGGGGACATAATGGGCGACACCGAATTACCAATTCGACCTGAATTTAGTTTAGGGAAAGAAGAGTCTCTCAGATATCGAATTAGAAACCAAATAGAACATAACAAAAAATTAACATACCATGCTGACACATTTTTTTTTCTGGAATATTTTCAGTTTTCGGAACGAGGGTTTCTTCAAATCGATTGGAATCATTCAGATAAATAACAAAAACAAAAATTAAAATGACCGGACTCGAACCGGACTCGCGTCTACTCATATATGAGGCACAAATGTTATAAAATTCACGCGAATAATAACAAAAAATCATGAAATGCGGATCACATTCTTTTTTGTTGTGAGAATATTTCATTTTTTCGAACGATGGTTCTTTCAAATATCGATTAGGGACAATTCGATAACTAACAAAACACAAAAATTAAAATGACCGGGACTCTAACCTAGCTTCACGGCGTATTCATTATGAGGCAAAATAATAAAATTTCACAGCGAACTAATAACAAAAAAAACAATTCAAAAATGCGGACAACATGTTTTTTTTCGAGACTATTTAATTTTTTCGGAACGATGGTTCTTTCAAATATGATTAGAAGCATTCGATCAATAAACAAAAAACCAAAAAGTAAAATGACCCGGTTTCGAACCGAGACTTCAGCGTGAGTAATTATATTACGAAGGCAAAAATGTATGTAAAGAAATGTTACGCTCCCTTCGACTATTTCGTTGAGCGATTATACGTAAGGTCTGACATTTCTCTTTTATTTTGTAACTAGCTAGTAAAATGACCTTAAAAATGATATATACTGCTATTTATTTTTTATATATGTAAAAAATTAAAATGTACAAACAAAAAAGAGTACACCTAAATAAAAGAATTACGTAATTGAATAACGTAAAAAATAATCGGGGGCTAGAATTTCGAACGTCGAGCGCAGACCGTCGCCACAAGGCCCGCGCGTCTACGGGAACGCCCCGATATGAGTCGCTTATATGGCCGAACGTACAAGATTGGATAGGATTGCCCATGCGCTTCGCAAATACAACAACATAATCGCCCACCATATTTTATTTATGTCATCGTTATTATTTTTCTTTTTTCTTTTTTTTTTTCTCGCGAAATAATAATATTTAATCATATGTTTATGTCAAATTACATCTTGAGTTGCTACACGGGGTAAAATAGGGTTCGGAGTCATAAAAACTTACGCTGCTACTTTGGACTGATTTTGTTAACAAAGTGGCGTAATCATGTATTTTTATTCATAATTGGTAATAGGCTATTTGACTGGTAAAAAATATTGACTTATTTGTTTCCAACCGTGTAGATATTTATTTTAAAACATATTTCATTCTACATTAAAAATATGTATTTTAGCTAAAACCACAATTAAATTTAATTTATTTGGTTCGCGCCACGTGATCGTAAACGATTTTGATTGGCTATGACGTCTGCGTTTGTTGAACTACTCACTACAGGAAATGAATGGGATTGCTAACGGCATAGATGCACTTGAATATTAAAGTACCTTCATACGATTTATTTGACTTAATACCGTGACTTAATAGTATTATCATGTCCATTGTACTAAATGTGAAGAAAGAAATATAATTCATTTTTTTTGACAAAACTCATGGGTATACAACTGGAGGGGATTAACCAAATATTTGGAACTTTGCAAGGGCACAATGTTACCCTTACGCTGACAGTGGCACATAACTGACAGGTTGTCATTTAGCTATTTAGATCTGAATTGCTTTAAAAATACCGTACTCCCAACTGAAGACATGTAATAACCATTCCAGATCACTTGAAAAAATATAGGAATTTAATTCCATACGTAAATTAACGATAATTTGAATAAAGTAGCAAAAATATTAATAAATTAGATTATGTACCAAAGCCGTTTTGACAAATGTCATATTTTAACAAAAATTATAGAATAAGATTAATGTTACGGGAACAAATAGGTAAATATTGAAAAATTCGTTTATTTATTTTATTTAATATATTTATTATTAGATACATTGGATATTGTAATATATTTTTTCACTATCCATATTTTTGACACAAAAGTATTTTTTAGTAGGATAACTCAATACGCTATTTGACTATATTTCTGAAAACCATACCACATTATGAAGTGGAGTCTATAGACCGTACAAATAAACGTTTTTTAATTACTATATCTATATCAATGTAAAAATAAATGTACCAAAATACACTGAATAATTACATGTCAAAACGCTCTATCTGGCAATGTGGCGTTCAGTTTCGTAACATCCATATCCAGAGATATCGTATCGCATGTCACTCATATCTCTAATCACCCATAGATCAATCAATCAATCAATAGTCCGAATGAGGTTTTTGTCAAAAAAATAGCTTTTTTTTTTTTTCTTTTCTCACATTTTATTACATTGGTCATGATAATATTATTAATTTACGGGTACAATGACAAATAACGCGTTTTTAAAGGTATTTTTAATATTTAATTTGCATCTATGCCGTTTATCAATCCCATTCATTTTCCCTGTACGTGAGTAGTTCTAATAATTGCATGACGTTTCATAAGCCACTCAAATCGTTTACCGAATCACGTGGCGCGAACTCAAAATAATTAAATTATTATTGTGGTTTTTAGACAAAATATACAATATTTTTAATGTATGATAATGAATATGTTTAAAATTAATTATTCACGGATGGAAACAATAAGTTATTATTTTTTTATACAGTCATATGCCTATAGGTTAAGGGCTAATATGTTTTGTTGTTTTTAAAATCTTTATAATAATTAGCTTTATAAGTATGAAAAAATGCAATGATTATATGGGCTTTTCTATTTCGTTTTTCCTTTATTCTGAAACATTAGGTAACAAATGTACACCAATATATGAAGTGTCGTATCTGCAGCAATGCCGGACTTGATCTATAATATAATCCGCTCCAGTTGTAAACCTCAATGCAAAAAACTCCATTCGGACGATTGACTGATTATTGATCTATGGATGATTTTAAGAATGAGTGATATATGCGAACGAATCTGTGGAAACGGATGTTACGGAACTAAACGCCACATTGTCAGATAGAGCGTTTTGACAGTGTAATTTTTCAGGTATTTTGTAAAGTTATTTTCAAATGATATAGATATAGTAATTAAAAATAACCTTCATTTGTAAGGTCTATAGACCCCCGCTTCATAATGTGGTATGGTTTTCAGAAATTAGTCAAATAGCCTATTCTATCATCAATTAAAACATATCTAAAATGGACTACCTAATCCATTGAGGTTTTACAACTGGAGCGGACACGTAGAAGAAAAATTGTGCTCATTTCAATATGACAGCGAAGTATAGATAAAGTCGGCATTGTAGTAGATGCGACACTTCAGAAATTTCTACCTACATCTATATACGCCCTGATAAAGCCTATAAATTCTTATATTGAATTTAAAGTTTAATTTTATTTTCTTTATTTCGGAAAAAAATACATTATGACAATAAATATACAATTAACCAATTAATTAAATATATAAAGTTAACGGAAACTATAATTAAAATGCCAAATATGCCACATTTTTGTATTGAAAATAAATTAGAATTTTTAAAAATATATATTTCCCATATCACATACATATCCACTATCCCCTATACGAAAAACTTCCAATTTTACCTATCTGTCACTACATTAATATTAGTCTATAATTTCACTCAAAAATGGCGGTTGTCAAAACGACTCCGGTAAATAATTTCTTAAATTTAATTTCGTGCTTCTTTATTTAAATTATGGTAGATTTACCTATAGAATGAAACTCCATCTTTTCTTCCTATTGTTCTGGAATGGTTTTTGCACGTTTTTAGCACGCAATATGGCATTTATGGACCAATTATATTTACACCTAATTAGGTCGTCTTCGCTGAAACGTCAAGGACGACTGACAGCCTAACGGTACATGTACTCTTGCGAATGTTCCAAACTATTTGGTCTTGATGTCCCCTCCAGTTGTGTAACTCAATGACCTAATCTTAGTAATTTATGATATGTAGGGTTTTAAAAAAGCCAAATTTTACGAGGTATCCCCTTAATGCAAAACGTCTATCATTTTTAAATTTACCGCGCCATAATGGAGCCCCGCGCCTGCGACGGAGCACCCGCGCCCCGCTCGGCAACTCGCCTAAGCGAGCGCCGCGGTCTAAAACTAATATAAAATTATTTCATTCAAAATCAACGCTGGTCCACGCGTGACCCAATATCTTAAAAAGATGGAACACACCAAAGTATTATCTATCTTTTTCTCTCTCGTGTGCTTTTACCTGGCTTCTGGCGTATATTGCCCTCTCAGTCACACCTATTGATGAAATGCTACTACCATGACACTACGTACCTATACATATAGCTATTTTTTAATGCAATTTGTACCAAGCAAAATGCCCGGCTTCGCGGAGTGAAGTTGTGCACTTGACATGTCATATTATGATCCAAATTTATCGAAAAATATTTATGTTTTGCTACAAGTTATATTGGAATATATATAAAATAAATGGATATTTTTTGAGACCGTATTATAATGTTTTAAATATTTTTATTAATATACAGGGTATCTCAAGACTGCTACCGAAAACGAAGCCGGGTGGTAGTTTTAGTGGCTACAAACACAATGCAATTAAAAATTTCGCATAGAAACGCGACAATTATTTTTTATGATTTTTTAAATATCGTCAATTTTGGGTGGTAAATCCATAGTTTTTGCTAAAACAAGGAACATCTTCCGGATTGGTCCACTCATCTACGCCACCTTAAAAACACGTTAGGTTTCACGCCTAACGCACACGTCTTTGGCGGTAAGGGGTTCAGGTTTCTCCCAAAGGGGGAACTTGAATACCGTACCGTACAAAAATATCTAAATGTACTACAGAAGACCGAGAACATTGCATGGTTCTCATACTCTCTCCCCGCGGAGAAGAGTATTAAAGTGGCCACCCGCGGCCTCCCAGCCGAGACCGACGTGGATCTCATCCGCGCAGACCTGGCCGATCAGGGGTATACCCCTGAGTACATTCGGCCTATAAAGACCGGATTAGGCCGTTCGGGGATTGGGCCGTTTCTTTGTTGAATTGAAAAGGACCCCGAAGGTCAGGTCAATCTATGATGTACGGGAGATATTATCTCTCCCGGCCATCAGGATTGAGCTATGGCGGGGTAAAAAAGGCCCCGCCCAATGCCACCGGTGCCAAAAATTCAGGCACTCATCCCACAACTGTCACAGGACGCAAGCGTGCGTCCGATGCGGAGAAGAACACTCCGCCCGCGACTGCCCCCGCCCCCGCGAAGATCCGGCCACGTGTGCCAATTGTAGCAGCCCGCACCCCGCTAACCACTCCACCTGCCCTGTTTGCGTCGTGAAGCACGCAATAACAAGGCGGGTACCGTTGCAGTGTCAACCCCTCCCCGCCAGGCCATCATCGAAGGCGACAATCAATCGTCTTCGCTGATGGCTCCGGCCAACAACCCGTGGTCCAAAAATGGACCGTCCCCGAAGAAGCGGGGAAAGAAGAAGAGGAAAGGCCAATCTGCCACCTCTCCTTCTGGCCCTGCGTCTTCCGCTGCCCCGCAGGTCACGGTTACGGAACCGTCTCGCCGACCTGCCCCCGCGGTTGAAGCGGAACGCCCGGTCCCCGCACCACGCCGCCCGACAACAACTCCCCGCGAGTCCGCCCCTAAAGCTTCTCGACCCACTATTCCAGCGGGTCGGGGACCTAAGGGGGTGGAAACGCCCAAACCCGCGCCCGCGCCTTCCAGCCCTCACGGTTCCAGGATGATAGGCTTCGAGCAGTTCATGCAGATAATGCATCGGCTGTTCACAGCCTATTTCAACGGCGAGGACCTGGCTCGCACTTTATTCGCGTTATTCCCCCAAAATGCCGATAATTAGGGATCTACGTATCATCCACTGGAACGCAAATGGTCTCCGCGGCAAGACCAATTTGCTTCTAGCACTCCTTCGCTCCCAAGACGTTGACATCGTATTAGTCAACGAAACGTATCTTAGGCCTGTAGATAGATGTAAACTACCGGGTTTATCGTTTATCGACAGGACGAAATATATCAAAACAACGTCGCGTACCGCGGTTTATTGGTAGGCGTCAGGAGGAGAATCATCCACCAATGCTTGCCTCCTCAACAGCTCAATTCCATGTACGGACTTGGAGTGGAAGTCTGTATCGCCGGCAATCCGCTGCGCCTGTTTGCGGCCTATAAGCCTCCTACAGTCGCACTGGGGGTGTCCGATATCCACGTTTACTGGATTCGGCGCTTCCGACGCTGATCGCCGGCGATATGAACGCCATCCACCTGTCATGGGACTTGGGCTCGGCGGCAAACAGTGCTGGAAGTCGCCTCTTCGCTGACGCGCAAACACACGGATACTTCGTGAGGGCCCGGATGCCCCCACGCACTACTCATCTAACGGGGCACATTCGGCCCACGTCATCGACCTAATAATACACCGCGGTCTATCGTCCTTGCCCGCGCAAGAAGTCCTAAACGATTTCCTCGAATCTGACCATCAACCCGTCCTAGTCGTGTTGCACGGGCAACCTGAAAAGTGGAACCCCCCTCGCGATAGGTTCAGGATAAATTGGGATTCTTTTGCAGAAGCGTTGCATGCGAGCGCTCCGACTCGACCGGTCACCAACGCTTTAGAGGTTGATCTTCTGGCGGACGAACTTATTTCGTCCATCCAGGTCGCCCTTCAGGCTTCCAAGGTCCCGCTTTCAACCGCGGGCAGAAAGCCGGATCTCCCTCACCGCGTGCGAGATCTCATGATGAGAAACGGAGACTCCGCGCTCGGTGGCAACACTGTCGCTGCCCGCGGTTGAAAACGAAGCTCAACCGTCTGACAGATAGGGTGAAGGCCGAACTCGAGGCGTTTAGGACGGGGGGTTGGAACAGCGTCCTGGACTCGGCGGTGAGCAACGCTCCCGCTTTCCACCGTTTGTGCAGGGCGCTCTCCAAGACTACTGAACCCGTGCGGCCGCTTCTGCACGCCGAGGGAAACCTGAGGGTACAGGGCTGAAGATCGAGCGGAGATCTTGCCGAGTACCTGGAACGCCAATTCCAACCGAATCCCACTTCCCATCCTGGCCATGAGACAGAAGTCTCAAACTTCCTTGAGGAGCCCATAAGGCCCGACGACGATCCTCTCTTCTTCTCTCCTTCCCAGGTGCGGGAGGTGATCCGAAGGTCCAAACCGAGGAAAGCCCGGGCGCTGATGGCATTCCGAACAGTGCGCTTCGCCGCTTACCACTGAAGGCAGTGGTAGCGCTGACGCGCCTGTTCAATGGCATCCTGCGCACGGGTCACTTTCCCACTCGGTGGAAAACCGGCAGGGTCATCATGATTCCCAAACCTAACAAGCCCCCTCACAAGCCCGATAGTTACCGTCCTATCACCCTCCTCCCGAATACCTCAAAAGTATTCGAGAAACTCCTCCTTTCCTACCTCTCGCCCATCCTGACTCCGAGGCCGAACAATTTGGTTTTCGCGCCGATCACAGCACCTCTCTTCAGTTGTCTAGGGTGCTGCACCACTTCACGGTTGCCAAAAACAGGCGTGAAGCTGTTCTGCAGTATTCCTGAACATGGAAAAGGCGTTCGACAGGGTCTGGCATAACGGTCTCGTATACAAGACCGCTTTGACGGACACTTCCCGACGCGTCACAAAAGTAGTCCAATCTTTCCTGACGGATAGATTCTTCCACGTCTCCGTCGACAACTGTCTGTCCCGCGACCGTCGTATAGCCGCCGGCGTTCCGCAGGGCAGTTGTCTCTCCCCGATTCTATACGCGCTCTATACCGACGACATTCCCATCAGGAATGACGTCAATCTCGCTCTATACGCGGATGACATCGCTCTATTCGTTATCCATTTCCGCGAAAGGAGCCGCCGCCAAGCTCCAACGTACGCTTTCTAAATGGAAGATGTCGGTGAACGTAGGCAAAACCCAGGCCCTAATCACGAAGAAGGCCCAAACGAAAGGCCCCAGGGCAGTGAAACCTCTGATGATGTTCGGCCAGGAAATCCCATGGGGTTTCCAGGCCAAATATTTCGGAGTTAACATTGATAGGAATCTCCGCCTAGCTAGGCACGCCAAAGCTACCGTCGCGAACGGTAAAGTCGCAAATGCGAAGCTGCGGCCCATTCTCTCATCAAACCCTCCACTTAGGGTGAAACTGGGGGTGTACAAACGTACATCCGACCCGGGATCACATAAGCGGCGCCCTCTTGGTACGGGCTTCTCAGCCGGTCACAAAAGGATGCACTGCGCAGAGTACAATCGGTGGCTCTGCGCAGAATCGTTAACGCTCCGTGGGGTGTCAGCAATGCTACCATCGAGAGAGATCTCCGAATCGAAAGCCTGGACAATTTCATCCGCCGGCTTGCGACTTCCATGTTCGCGCGTGCTGACGCATCGGACTGGGTTCACATCCAGAACATTGCGCCTCAGCACGCTCGACCACCGGACGGCAAGCCGTTGCCCCGCGAACTCCTCTTGGCTTCTGCCGAGACCTCGAACAACATTGCCGACATCCCGCCCAATAGGCCCGCAACGTGAGAGACGCTCCAGTGATTGAATGATCCGAGCGAACTGGTCAAATGTGTTGCTGAAAGTTTGTTGCGCCGCTTCTTCTACTCAGCGATAACACTAGGAAGCGGTGGTAGGAAATTGCGTTGACTCAGTTCGCGTCATGTCAGTCACCTTCGGGAGCTCTCTCACACGTAGACATCCTAGGTCTCTTGGCCGGCCAAGAGAAATATAGTCACTTCTTTCCGCTTTCACATAGTCCGTATCGTTCGGACTATAACCCCAGGATCGGTACCGTTTTTTACGGACCGCAAGGATAGGCCACAATCGATAGGCTTTCGCCTAGGAATTGTAGCCACAGCGTGGTACCTCCGCAATCACGGAGGTCCCGCGTTCGTGAAGTCCCCCTGGCATTAAATCAGACCGCCGCAAGGCCTTCTAGAGGGAGGACGTATCGCTCGTCGCTCCGGCCTGGGGCCCTACTATATAAATCCGAAACGAAGTTCGAAACTTTGTGACGTTTTGCGTTTCGAAACCTACTCTGTAACACGAAGTTCGAATCTTCGGATCGAAGAATGAATTATTCCAATATATCGGCAATACGAACATTTGCGGAGTAGGTACATACGTATCGTCACAAACTTCGTTCGTCTGAAGTTTCGAACTTCGTTTCGCATGAATATAGTAAATAAAAATGTAAATGTTCGGATTGACGATATAGTCGAATCATTGACATAACACCTTGCGCTCCATAACTGGAATTAGTGATGTTGGGAGAAAATCGGCCGAATTGAAATGCGATTGGGCGGGACACGTCACCAGGATGCACCCGAAAAGGTGGGCGAAAATAGGCAAGACGAATTATTTTAAAATCATGTTTTATAATATAGATACACATTTATTATATACGAAATAATCTATATTTCAAGAATTAACAAATGTTTAACAGTTTTAACCTATTTTTCTAATAATCTTTCAATAGTGCACAGAAAAAGCTAGTAGGTGTCATGGCGTCCGTTATAACGTCACCACTAGGTAAATATGTCATTGAGTCCATGCGCAGCGAAGAAAGTTAACGAAACAAATCATATTTCGTTTGATAAAAATGAATTCTAAAGTCTATAAGTGGTTCCGGTAAAGTTCACATTCCACATTTCTAAAGAAATTGGTAATGTTTACGGCAGGTTTACATAGGCGTGACGTCATGCGTCGCGGCTAGCGTTTCTGTCAAAATGGCCGATTGCTATATTTTATACTTTTATTTTATTGAAAATCTTGTTAATCTCCAATTCTGGATTAAAACTAAAACAACGTTTTAAATACTTCTAATATGTTTTTCCCCCTAATATCATAAAATATTTGATATTTTGATACTGTCGTCACGCCTATTGCCACGCAATGGACGCCCCTGGATGGCAAGAGGCGACGAGGTAGACCTAGCAAGAGATGGCGTGACGACCTTGACAAATTCAGCTGCATATGGACGGCAATGGCGAAAAATAGAGACAAATGGAAGGAGTTGAGGGAGACCTTTGCCCAGCAGTGGGACACTATAGGTTAATAAAAAAAATATATACAGAGTATATCAAGTTGCTACCGCAAACGAAGCTGGGTGGTAGTTTTAGTGACTTCAGACACAATGCAACTAAATTTTGTGCAAAAAATTGCAACAATTCTTTTTTTAATTTTTTTCTATCGTCGTATTAGGGTGGTAAATACATAGTTTTTTTTTTAAGTAATAGTGCATACCCTTTTATTTTAAACATGCTAAGGAACGCTAGGTATTAAATTATTATTTTAGCAAAAACTATGGATTTCCCACCCAAACTCAACAATATTTAAAAAATAATAAAAAAATTTGTCGCGTTCTATGCAAAATTTTTAGTTACATTGTGTTTGTAGTCACTTAAACTACCACCCGGCTTCATTTTCGGTAGCACTCTTGATATACCCGGTATATTACCAATATATAATAATAATAATAATAATAATAACACCCAACAGTCACATACATAGTCCTGACCCCACATTAAGATCGAGTCTTGTGTCGTGGGTATCAGGAACTACGAGAGACTTTTCGGTCTCACAAACACCAGACCCGAGAGAAATATTTGTGGGCCGCACAAAACATTTCTCTCGGTGCGGGGATCGAACCCGCGGCCTCTCGTTTCACAGGCGGCGTCTAACCGCCTGCGCCACGGAGGCTGTCAGAATGTTATATAAATCATAAGTTACATTTCAATTGAATTTGAAGCGCACGGATCAAAGTTGGTTGAGCTGACTGTATAGCGAGCCGACGCGGCAGCTCTACGCACACAGCTTTGGTCACTTATGTGTGCGTGAAATTAACGAAGAAATACCTATAGTTGACTTTGCGCGCAGGGTATAAACGCTCTTAAATATCTAATGCTTTATTTTCGGATGGGTTTTGATAGACAGGGTATACTGGATGTGCGTGATGGCCTGTTGGTAAATAGGCTAGAAGTGGTTGACAACATGTTCATGGTTGTCACAGGCTTCCCATGGAACACCTCTGACTTTTCAGAATCATGTGTGTATTGTACGTCAATGACCCCACACCCTAACAGTGAGGGGAAAACATTATGAGGAAATCTGTTTACCATTTGGAGTCAGAATAATATCTATGGTATGTAAAGTCCACCAACCCACTAGGCCAGCATGGTGGACTATATCGCCTAACCTTCTCATCATACTTGTGATTGTAGAGGAGGCTCGTGCCCTGCAGTGGGCCAGATATATGCTGATACAGATAAGTAGCAATAGCATGTAAAATAATTTATTTATTGGTATGATTTAATGGTGTATTATTCTGAATATAAATTTGATAAGATAAGGAGTTTTTACGCAGTGATCTTATTGACCCAAGAAGATAACATATGTAACTTTGGTAAAGTAGGCATATAATCTCATATTCTAAATATGTATATATACAGGGTATATCAAGACTGCTACCGAAAACGAAGCCGGGTGGTAGTTTAAGCGACTTCAGACACAATGCAACAGAAAAAGTTGCAAAAATAAGCGACAATTTTTTTTTTGAATTTTTTTTCCTATTGCCATATTTTGGTGGTAAATAATTTTTTTCCTAAAATAATAGTGTATACCCTTTAATTTATAAATACTCTAAGATATAAGAGAGTTTAAATTATTATTTTAGCAAAAACTATGGATTTACCACCCAAAAATGACGATATTTAAAAAATCATAAAAATAATTGTCATGTTTCTATGCGAAAATTTTAGTTGCATTGTGTTTGTAGCCATTAAAACTACCACCCGGCTTCGTTTTCGGTAGCAGTCTTGAGATACCCGGTATATTATATATCGTCGGTATAATGGGAGAACTAAATAACTCCGTTTTTGGCCAAATTGACCTTTTACCATTTTCGTGAACCACAAAATGTGCCACATCTTTTGATCTAACAACCATTCCCATAATATCTTAACCCAATCCAAAATTACAGCCATTTTCGTATTTAATTGTAGAAATAGATATTTTTAAATGAGCACTAAATATTTTTAGAAAAAATGACTATCTCTGGAAATAAATGAACAACTGTAACTTCTGATCACTTGAGTATGAAATGAATTAGCTAAATTGAGTTATTTAGTTCTTCCTCGAACGAAAATATTCTAATGAAACTAGTGAAGTCGAAGGAAAACTAAACAACTTGAGTTATTTAATCGGGCATTTGTGAGCGTTCTTTCGTTTTTAAATAATTGTTTTTATCTATTTCTTCTTCGATAAAATATACATTTATAAGAGATTCCAACCAAATAAATGTCAATATGTGAAATAATAATAATAATAAGAAGTTGTTACATACATCAATATTACCAGGGGCTCCTAAACTAGGCAAAGCCTGTATCTTGGGAAACCAAAACTCTGAGTTACAAGATAGCAATATATTTTTAGACGGTAATAAAACTTAAAAAGAAAAAAACAATGTTTCTTATTTAGTGCATAAAGTTATTTAAGTAGAAAACATCAAAATAAAGTCCAAATACAAAGTACAATAGTCTGTTCACAGAAAGTTGATGTTTGAGACAGGATCACTGATTATAGTTTATTTATAAAGCAAATACACTAACTTAAGAATATGTACACTGGCCGAGTTACGTAAAATTTATAGATGCCAATTATCTTCCGCATCCTGCCATCAAGAGTTTGAATATGTGATGCAAAGTTTAAACGTTCACCTAGAATTAACGCCAAATATTTTATTTCCTTGGTTTTTCGAATCTGAGAACATGCGAAATTGAAAATTGCATGAAGTGGCCAGTGTTGATTTTGCATTTGAGGTGGTGACTGAGATGTTGCTGTTTTGTGAAGACAAATATATTTGGTTTTGTCTTTATTCAGAGTCAAGAGATAGGCCTGAAGCCAGTTATAGACTAGATGCAGCACCTTGTACATTATTATGTACCTACCTTAGACAAATCATGTTCCTGCTGACACATTTTCTCCAAAAATCTACCCCTTGAATCCATCTTAAATAGTTCTCGTCTTTCACATTAAATAATGGATGCAGAAATACGCTCACGTCGTCACGCGTTCAACCTCTCCCGGACCCCACACTCCACCTTCCCGATAGCTCATTGATCTGTATGTTTACATTATTTCGCGCCAATTTCTACTATTGAATTGTACAATAACTTTGATCAAGTGCATAAAGAAGAGACAGAACAAGAACGCTACTCGATACAAAGTGACAGAGTTATCGTACAAAGATATGCTAAACGTAAAATCGTTAGCTTCTAACATGATAAAAAATAAGACTGTAGCAGGCAATTTTAGACATTATATTATACGATTATAGATGGTCTTTTTGAGAGGATAATAATTTTAAAATCATATTATATAGAATAATCATGCTAACTGTAGGACATACCTCATTTCCAAGATCCACCTTGTGCATTTTTGCCATTTGCCTGGCAACTAGAGGCCATATTTTATCATCAAGCACGGAGTCAATGTTCAAAAGTAACACCAGGATAATATTGATAAGCTAATCCATTTTCAAACACACCATATACTTTAGGAGCCAATCCAAGTACATTCAGTGTTTTTATATTCCTGAAAACATAATATATATTATTTTATATTTTTTATCATATCTAATTCCTATATATATACTGATATATATACATATGTATAAAAATCTTAAATGACAAAGTATGGGTCTCTGTTATAAATATAATTATACTAACAAACTGATGGTAAAACTCACCTGAGTTCAGCATTTCTGTCTATGAGTAAATCTGTTTTATTTCCATAAATGCGAACAAGTACAATGTCATCCTCATTGCTATATGTATTCAACTGACAAGCTACTAATTTATTTGTTATGCCATCCGTAAAGAGCTGTATAATATAATGCACATTAAAGTTGTAGGCATGAAATATAAAGTCAAGTTTTTATTATATTCAAAGCATTTTACTTTGTACCTTAAAAGTTATGTTTTCACGAGACCAATTTGGACGCAATATTTCCAGAAGTTTGGTAATCCCGCCATAAATATCATTTTCATCAACTTTAACAGGAACAAATACATCTCTGGCTTGAAGACAAACTGATGACATTATAAAACAATATTTAGGTGTTGATAATTAGATAAAAGACACCAAGTAAGCAACTGGCGTACAACCAAGAACTCAGTACGATGCCGAGAGATGCACTACGGTTGAAATGGGTGGCTTAAATATTTATGTCTCGGTGCCATCGCTTGAATGTTCATTGGCCATTGGTGTACATTAATTGTATGTATATTTAAAATCAAGTGACGATTCAATGACAATTCACACTTGACAGCACATGACAGCACAGCACAATGATTATAGAATAGATTAATTCTTTTATCATTAGCACAGCATGACAGCTTCTTTTTTGACATTGATCGGATGGGTTGATAGCCACTCAAACGTCCCGACCTCCAATTTTGACGTAAGCTGTCATTTTTATAGGAAAATACACTAGTAATGAAAAAGCGTCCTAAATTCAAAATCTTATATATAAAAATGAATCGCAAAATGTGTTGGTAACCGCATAATTCAACAACGCCTGGACCAATTTGGCTGATTTGATCTTGAAATATTCGTGGAAGTCCTGGGAAGGTTTTAGGGGTGAGAAAAATAGGAAAATTTCTGAGGAAGATACTAAAAACCTTTTTTTTTGGGTATCGTTTAAGCGTGATGCGTCCAGCCAATATAGGATGATCTTTGTTTATTTGACGGGAGACGTAAAAGACGGTCCAGCTTCAACTACCATCCAACGTAAAATGATCTATCTTTCCATTGTCAACAAAATTCAAAAAATGTGTACATCGTGTATATAATATTATCTAGATACGGCGTCTTGCGCATAATTTTGTTAAATGTAAATTAAAACGATGTCCACATCTACCAAAATCGCCCATTGTTTTTTGAGATTATTGCAACAGTTTTAAACAAAGTATACTCTATCGAAGCGTTTTGCCGGAGTATACCAAAATACATATATCTAATTATAATTTTTCGTTTTCATAAACGACATTGTTTTTTGAATTTATACTTTTAGATGCGCTGGGGGACATATTTAAATTTCGCATTAGTACCTATTGTTTTCAGACTCAAGAATAAAAAAAATATTGGTACGTTGATGCCGTATCTAGACATTATAATGAAACGATATGCAGTTTTATATTTTTAAATATTTGTTCTATTACTTACGTCACCTGGTAAGGCAGTATGAAGGTTTTATTAATTTGTATATGGTAACGTAATAGACGCGACTGCCAACAAGTTAACGATGGTCACGGGTTCAAATCCCAGGGCAGACCTCTGACTTTTCGGATTAATTTCTACGTGAAATAAAATCCGCCAACTCGCACTAAGCAAGCAGGGTGGACTATAATATCTTCTTCTATAATATAAAAATGAATCACAAAAAGTGTTGGTAAGCGCATAACTCAACAACGCCTGGACCAATTTGGCCAATTCTTTTTTTAAATGGTTATTATTACTTTATTACTAACAAAAAGTAATGGCGTGCAATATTATTAGGAAAAACAGCATTTTGGTGCTGAAATAAGGGACGTAATATTGGATGGACAATAAAAAACGCTAAAGTTTTTAATGTCAAAATTTCATAAGGCAATCTTTATATGTACATGTATATGGAGAGACGGGATATAATAGAGTGGAAGGTACGGGAGAGGGCTGGGATAGCTGACAGATTTGATAGGACGAAATGTAAATGCACGTTATAAGACGGGATGGATAATAAAAGAGAAAGGACGGGACGGATCGGGAAGAGACTGAACAGACGGATGAGACGGGATTGAGCCAGATAGTAGGATAGCTATGTCAAGTTTAGGTATACAAGAGATTAATACGAAAAATAACATGTATTTGGTGCGGAGTGGAATCAAAAAATATATGCACCCAGGCGAAGCTGGGTCGGGCCGCTAGTTTGTAATAAACACATTTGTATATTTCGACGAATACTTTTGAATGTATAAATGAAATGAAATAAATAGTTGTTTATATCATTTGAAGGGTTTTATTTCTAATCTACACAAATACTATCTGAATTTGAAAAAAGTTACATCAATTGAGTTTTTTTGCTATTTTTTTTATATCACACTAAAATGAACCCTATTTCAATGACAGTAGGTTACTTTTTGCTTGAAGCCACGCCTGGCGTTTCCGACTGTCTAACCGTCTACAGTCATGACAAACGACAGTCTAGGCTTTGGTCTAGGCCCTAGGGGTTAAGCGAGTCGGCCGTCTGTAGTACTACTTGGTCTGTGGATACATTATTTTGCAGCGCCGTTGTCATTAAATTCCTGGCAAACATAATGTTAGTGTGCTTGCAAATACGTGCTATTTATAAAATATTAGGCGTTTTTATATTATGATATTTTGTTTATCCTTTTATTTACTATTAATTAAAGTCATCTAAAACGTACGAATGTTTTATTAAAATATCTGTGTATGGCAAATAAAGCACTGCATTTCTGCCTACTAAGGAGCGCACGCCCCTTACATACATATCCTATAAAATCATATTTCATCATTTCACCAGTATGTAATTTGTATTTAAATATGATTTCTAAAACACATAATTAAACAAAAAAAAAATACCGATCAAAGTTCATTGATCATCCAGGTGTTATTTTCTTACATCTCGTTCTTACTTGGCAACATTAAATCGTAACCCGGAACTCGGGAGTCACTAAGCAATAATGGCAAAACGCAAACGTAACAAAAATTGGTTATGTGATTATGGGAATATTTTTTTGTTTTTTTATAAGATAAGAATAACTTTAAGTACTAAAATATGGATATCAAAAGAAAGCTTATAGTATATACTTTATTTACAAATGGATTTTATTGGTATGTAATATGATTTAATGGGTGAAAACATGATTTGAAAATGAAAAACCATTGAAATTCGATCTGTATAGAATTTTTATTATTTGTTTACAACACATTTGAATTATATTTGTAAAATAATTGTCACATCTAATAATTCTGCATAGTTTTAGATACTTAAAGGTATTTTTTATTTCCCTGTAGCTAGAATAGGTACTAGGATATAATGCTTTATGTTTATGAATATTGAAAACGCGGGAATCGGAAAATTTCTGTCAAAATAAGTGACAGTGACGTGGACGTGTGAGTGGATAGTAAACTTTAATTAACCATTATAAAGTATATACTATAAGCTTTCTTTTGATATCCATATTTTAGTACTTAAAGTTATTCTTATCTTATAAAAAGCCAAAAAAATATACCCATAATCATATAACCAATTTTTGTTACGTTTGCGTTTTGCCATTATTGCTTAGTGATTCCCGAGTTCCGGGTTACGATTTAATGTTGCCAAGTAAGAACGAGATGTAAGAAAATAACACCTGGATGATCGATGAACTTTGATCGGTATTTTTTTTTGTTTAATTATGTGTTTTAGAAATCATATTTAAATACAAATTACATACTGGTGAAATGATGAAATATGATTTTATAGACTATGTATGTAAGGGGCGTGCCCTCCTTGTAGGCAGAAATGCAGTGCTTTACTTGCCAAACACAGATATTTTAATAAAACATTCGTACGTTTTAGATTACTTTAATTAATAGTAAATAAAAGAATAAACAAAATATCATAATATAAAAACGCCTAATATTTTATAAATAGCACGTTTTTACAAGCACACTAACATTATGTTTGCCAGGCATTTAATGACAACGGCGCTGCAAAATAATGTATCCACAGACCAAGTAGTACTACAGACGGCCGACTCGCTTAACCCCTATACTAAGGATGAGATATACTTGCCAAATCAAGTACCAGGGCTTCTAAGTACGAGTACGTAAAAATACTAGGGTTCAAAACCAGGGTCTAAAATATTGTAAAAGTATTTTGTAAGTATGAGTCGGCAACCCTTCGCGTCCCAGCCGCGGCGCAGCGTCTATAAAATACTTGCATAGGAATTCAATTCGTATTTCATAACAAATAAGGAGCAAAAACGCATAAATAAAAAAAATACTTTGTAAGTATTTTCTATTCACGAATACGATTGTGATTCTTATTTATACTAAGTTAAGGATAGTTTTTCTATGGAAGTATTTTATGTATAGTGTTCCAAGTTCCTCGCGCACCGACGTATAGCGGCGCCTAAATTTGAAAATACTTGCATAGGAATTCAACCCGTATTTGAAGGCACATAAAGAGCAAAATAGTATGAATAAAAAATACTTTGAAGTTTAAAGTATGTGTTATTGACAGATACGATTGTGGTTCTTATTAATATTCTATTATGAATCGTTTTCCTATGCAAGTATTTTCATGTGTAGTTTCCAGATCTCTCCGCGCATCGACGTACTTTCATACTTATAAGTATTTTCTGCTCGTACCAGGGCGCCGTAATTCGAAGTGAATACCTGGTTTTAAAACCTGGTATCGTAAATACGTCTCATCTTTACCCTAGACTGTCGTTTGTCATGACTGTAGACGGTTAGACAGTCGGAAACGCCAGGCGCGGCTTCAAGCAAAAAGTAACCTACCGTAATTGAAATAGGGTTCATTTTAGTGTAATATAAAAAAAAATAGCAATATAATGCAATTGATGTAACTTTTTTCAAATTCAGATATTGGTATTTGTGTAGATTAGAAATAAAACCCTTCAAATGATATAAACAACTATTTATTTCATTTCATTTATACATTCAAAAGTATTCGTCGAAATATACAAATGTGTTTATTACAAATATGACATCTTAAGTTGAAATAAAGTACACTTTTGCCTTACGTAGCTACAACCGTACCTGAATGGGAGGTACCAAAGATACGAGAAAATGTAAAGCCTCTTATACTGGATTATATGGTGTTTGTGAGACCGAAAAGTCTCTCGTAGTTCCTGATACCCACGACACAAGACTCGATCTTAGTGTGGGGTCAGGACTATGTATGTGACTGTTGGGTGTTATTTATTTATTTATTTTATCACATTTTTGGATATTTAGGAGACTGTCCCGCCCTCACACCCGGCACTGCAACTCCTGTAAGCCAGGATCAACAGTGGCACGCAATGTAATGACACCAAGCATTGAAGCTCGGCGAGTCTCCGGGAATGTCTAACTTGTCTTTAACCCGCAACGAAATGAATCAGAAAGTTAAATTAATAGGAGGAGTTGGAAATAAATAATGTCCACTTCCCTCCGTGCAAAGCGGGTGACAAAACATTGAACTAAAGAGGTAAATGACCTCCCAAAAAGACTTTTACAGCCGGAGAAGCCAGCTGTAAAGCACCACGGAATTCATTATTACATTTAAATGGGACCTATTGTGTGAGCTGTTCTACTTGATTCCAGTAATAGGTATGGCAAAAACGCCGGAAAGCACGGAAATTCGTCCTAGTCTATTTTTGGATATTTGATTACAATATATGACATCATATTTTCAATGAACAATGATGTGTCGGATTTGATAATGGCAGCTTTTCAATAATTTTCGCCAGCCCCCGAACCATTTAAAATCCACTAAAAGCAATGTTTCCCAACCAGGACCAAACTACCAGATTTTGTGGAAAATCCACTAAGTTGGCAACACTGGTGAAAAAAAGCTTGAAAGATGGCCGCCCATGTAAGTTCTTGTCCAGACGATATTTAATACAGATGTTAACCGGTTTAAAACAGCGCGGGGGCCAATAAATAAGTTACTATCTACGTGTAATAACATGAATGGAATATAAATGACTTAGTCCTATCAAATGTTAACATTGTTATACCTAGTATTTATTGATTTTGCATTAATGAAATTTTAGCGATCGAGACATGCAAAGCTGTTATCCTTTTTTATAGTGTTTGGTTTAGAAACCAAATTATAGTTTATGGTAGATTTTTAAGAAAATATCCTTAATTACGACGAGATTTGTATAGGTAAAGGTACTGGTAGGTGTAGCGTAATCCATTACAATCAAAAATTGTAATAGTATTTAAAAATTACGAATAAAGGTAGGTAAGTGGTGGTTGAAAATTAAAACAAAATAAAAATAAACAATTATTATTATTTCAATCAATGAATAAATATTTAGGAATAAATACTGACAATTTCAAATCTATAAACTAATAATTAAAGATTTGTACGATTTATTTAGTATTTTTTTTTATTTGGCCCGGCATAGTAGCCCGGCACAGTGCCTCTGCCTCTGCCTCGGCTTCTGCCTCTGCCTCTGCCCGGGCCTCGGTCTCCCCCATTTCCGCACTGCCCGCTCAATGTAAAGTTCAAGTTAACTCTTGGCACTAGTGATGGTTTTTTATTTGTTTAATTGACACAAACTATGCATGCACTCTATCACTGAAATAAAAAATAAAACACTCACGAGCATTCTTGCTTTTCCATTGATGACCTAAAATTGAAAATGTATTTTATTGTTTTTCTTTTTTATTTCAATAAATTTGTCCAATTGTAATACTAGTTTTGTATTAGAATAGCTACGTTAGTAAAGCCGGGTACAATTTATAAGATGCGGCTGATGAACGCAGCTGAAGATATTTAGAAAATTGAAGATTCTGCCACGCCGCGTCCAAGAGACCCTGAATATTGTACTACTCTTCAGCCGCGTCCGGCAGTCTTATAATTTGTTTTTGGCTTAATAGTAGATCATTTCAATGTTCGGATTATTCGCAGTCGCGCATCTATACTTTATCGTAATGTACGTAACGGTTTGCGGTCCCTGATGGCGGCTTCCATTCCGTATATACATATATATATTTTTAATAGCCTAGATTGTGTCCCACTGCTGGGCAAAGGCTTCCCCTTTATCATTCCATTTGACCCTGTCCTCGGCGAGCTCTTGTGATTTTGGCTCGAATGTATCCAACTCGTCTTTCCACGGTTTGGATGCATATTTGGAGAGGAAATATTGAAATATTTAAACTGAATTAATTAATTAATTCTTTGATATTGAAAATTTAAATCACCATATAATTGGCTTCATCATACTTAATTTATAACAATCACATCCAACATCAAACATACCACACATTCTAGTTTGAACAAAAACTTTGGAACGCAAACTCTGATCTTACAAAAAATGGCGCGCGACTTTCTACGGAATACTGGAAATCAATAAAAATATTGAATTGTTTTGATATATTTTCAATTATCAAATGGCACCTATTTATTCTTTATGATATGTTTTCTCTCTCTAACACTTTATTTATCATTTTTTCATAGAATTAACACAGAAATATTTAATGAAAACCGACAAACAACGACCGTGATTTACTTTCGTGTCTAAAAAACTTCGAATCACGCGTCGAATATGGCTTATTATTAGATTATAATTGATAATTATTAATGTAAAGGTATCTTTTAATAAACTATATAACAACAATAAGAGAGTTAAAAATCAATATTTACATTTTAAAAAATCCTGCGCACCACTCGTCGTTGTTCTTAAACAACACACGAGTTCGCCTGTTTTTTTTTTTTAAATATGCCTATTGCTAATGTCTTTTTGGCCAATGTTACATTAAAGGTACTTTATTCAATCATTATATATATTTTTTTCATAACGCTTTTTATAATATATTTTGAATTTAGGACGCTTTTTCATTACTAGTGTATTTTCCTATAAAAATAACAGCTTACGTCAAAATTGGAGGTCGGGACGTTTGAGTGGCTAGTTAAGACGTTCTTTGTAACAAACGTGTCCCACCCAAGTGCGGTGCATGCACCGCACACGAATCAGTCTGCCGCGTGACAGCTACGCAGTAGTATGCCTCTTTGTTTAAACTTTTATGTAGTTTATTTTGATGTATCCCCGTCAAACCGACAGCAAAATTTTCTGAAGTTACCATGGACGTAGCATCAAATGGACTCGACATTCGAGTTCCACCGTAAGGGACAGACATAAAGTAAAGAAAAAAACAGGGATACCAGGTCATATATTTTCCCATAAATATTTTAACTAAATAAATAAATAGACATAACATTCAAATTCATAGTCCTGACCCTACAAATGATAATCTTGTGTCGTGGGTATCAGAAACTACGAGAGACTTTTTGGTCTCACTAACACCCCGATTTGAAAAAAATATCAAGTCACTCAAATATTTGTCTCTTTTTGAGTTGGTATCGAAACCGCGGCCTCACTTTTACATCTGGCGTCTAACTAGCTGCGATGAATGATGTGGATGAAGGGCGTCAGTATTAAACAACGTGACGTTTTGCAATATTTTCACAACGTTAGGTTAGAAAGCAAAAAAGAAAAGTTGGCCTTGTATAATTATTAATACTTATATCATTTACGTAACTCGAATAATACACAGCTAGTAATGATAATATATACATAGAAACAAAACCTGCCGAGTGTTCTATAAATTATAGAAGATCAGAGAATTCATAGTAACGTAACTACTAAGGATAGAATAACATCCTACTTTATTTTATTTATTTATTTTAAGAAAGCTTACAAACAAGTGTTTACAATATACTTAATATTTCCATAAATTAAGTTCCTAATAAGAAGTTTCTACAAACGAATCGTAAATAACAAAGGTACAGAAAACCTAATGATAGACCTAAACATTTCTCAAATGTAACAAAATGGAAAAAATATACCTACATATTTTTTTCTTTTCTATATCTTAATTAAAATAAAATGATATAGCAAAGTATCGAATGTGTAATAATACAGCGCTTGTACATTTTTTTAATCATCTGGCTTTTTTTTCCTGGAATATTTATTTTTCAAAAATACATTTATGCACTTTTTGTTTTCATCCATATCAGGCTCATGTGTCCTTTCAGCACTCTTTGTTATTCCCCACAGTTTCGGATTCGGTCATCTGTAAAAATTAAATCTAATTAATTAAAGAATAAAATATATGTAATTAATATGTGCAGAACAAAATATAAATTGAAATAACGTAAGGTAACGTGACGCCTCGGGTCAAGGCGTGTGTGGATTGGGTATTTATTGCATTGACTTTAAGTTTTGGCACTCAAAGTCTGTAAGTTGTAAACATAAAATCTTTGTTTTTGTAGATGAACACGACTGTTTGTGTCTAAAATAAAATAAATAGAAAATAAAGAAGTATTAAGCTTGGTGGATTGGGTGCATTTTTGTAATTTTTTCGAATACAGACTTCAAATTTGAAAAATACAACTTAACTGACTTCGAAACTACATTTTATAATTTATAGATTATGCTGTATGTATGTTGTAGCTTCACTTAATACACAGGAGGACAATTTATGAAGACAGGCTGCCGGGAGACTGACTATAGAAGAGGTTTCATTCATTTTCGTCTCAAAGATGAATACTCTGGATTTTTATTATTTAGATTAAATAGATTATAGTTTACCTTTATTTCGATTGGCGGGAGAGAAAACGGTTTTAAGAAAGTTATAATATGCTTAGTCTTCTGAATGCAATTTTGAACGAGTGTGTTTACCCAGCTGTCTAATTTTCCGTCACATCCATTGACGTAAAATATATGGACGGGGCGGAGAGCGAGAAAAGTGTTGTCACGAAAGTGGTCTGCAGACCAGTGTAGCGGTTGTGACGTCACAGCGCACCGGTCTGTAAGTCGTCGTAAAAATGCCCAATTGTATCGTGCGTGGGTGCAATAAATATGATCGAACATTCACAAAAAATAAAGATAACATTTCTTATCACCGATAAGTAAACATTATATTACTTTAAGTCAATATAACATTTATTTTAGCATTATTGAAAAACAATTTCATGGCCGCCATCAAATCATTCGGCGTATGTATTCTGCACGACATAACTTTGTACTTTGTAGCGGCGCATATTAAGGAATGCGTAGACCTAAGCTATAGAACTGATGCCGTGTAATTATTTGACATATTTACCACTTGATTTACACATTTTTAATCCGTAGCAAACTATACTACTAAAACTACCTATAATGCAAATTAAAATAATAATAATAATAAATAACACCCAACAGTCACATACATAGTCCTGACCCCACACTAAGATCGAGTCTTGTGTCGTGGGTATCAGGAACTACGAGAGACTTTTCGGTCTCCACAAATATTTGTGGGCCGCACAAACATTTCTCTCGGTGCGGGGATCGAACCCGCGGCCTCTCGTTTCACAGGCGGCGCCTAACCAACTGCGCCACGGAGGCTGCCAAAAATGTGTTCCATTTAATAAAAAGGCCTACTAAGACGTTACAAATTTTCAGATTTATTATTTTTTATTCATTTTATTTTAATTCTTTAATATGATGTTTTTTCTGTTTATTATTTGCACACTATATTTCACATATTATTTTACATAACTAATATACAACATATTTAATGTTAAAAAATATTTTTCCTGATTTATGGATTTACATAGAAATCAAATCAAATTTTTATAATTTAACGTTTAAATAACTACGACGTAACAAAGTTACGTCGACGGTCGGATCCTTTAGCACACTACTTAGTTACATGAAAATCTAACAGATGGCGCGATGTTCACAGGCGTCTTTTTGACGTACCCAACGTACTGAAGGGCCTATCCTTAGTTTTTAAATCAATGGTCACATCCTATTAATTTGATCCATAAAACACGCGAAGGTAAACCTTTTGAAAAGCTGAAATAAAATGAATGATGGTTTAATTTACCATAAAACCAGGAAATGCAAATTGTTACAAGCTGGTATCCCGAAACATAATATAATCCAACTAATTTAAAATCATGTACAAAATGGCGTCCTCTTCGAGTAGTATACAGATTGTCATAATAAACAAAGTCAAGATAATTTGGTCGGATAATACTTTTAAAATACGTATTTTTTATGCAAATATAATCCTATTTTTCAATGTATTCTATGAAATACTAATTGCAGATGTTAGTAATAATGAACGTCTACATTTATTTTTACCAATATACTAAATAAAATGCACTTACCAGTGAGAGGTTATATTTTCATATTATCGTTTAGATCGGCTATCACAGCCAATAATAAAGCAGCACACCATACCTTTTGTCTTATAATCAGTTTCAACACTCTTTTACATACATTTTTGAACGCAAATATTCGTAAAATACTCAGTAATTCAAGTTAATAACAAACCGCACTTCTTATTTGTTTGGGTACACTCAGTGTTCCCCTACAAAATTATGTGAAACTATGACAAGGACCGCAAATTGTGTTTTGTCACTTTCATTTTTTAAGGTTTATGCATAAGTCTAAGTGAGATGGACTATATATGTCAAATGCATGTCAAGTCTATTGATACTACGTCTATGGAAGTTACAATATAATTAAACAATACAACGTAAGTAATATAATATTGTAGAATAATGCCGATAACACAGGTCTTTTAATTATTATTGGATTAAATATATTTTAGAGCTCGTTAAAATACAAGGTGAGCTCCTTAATCGTATGTCTCATCTCCGCGCATAAAAATTGCCCGTCGAGTGAGAGAGACGAACTATATTAGATATAGATTATTCAAGGGACATTCATATCAGTCGACCAAATAGGCATAAACTTTTCGAATACATTACAAATACAAATATGTAGAAAGAATGTTGTTGCAAATTGATTTCAGTATTTTATTTTTATTATATGTTAATTAATAACACAAAATATGTGTTTTGTATGTATGTTTTGAAATATTGGATAGTATTTAGACCCCATTTCTTAATATGAATTACTTAATGGACTATTCGAACCCATTGATTGTTACTGAAGACTAATATCATTTAAAATTGTTTTATATTCTTACGCGTCGGTTACGAAAAAAGGAGATCTCTATAATATTTGTCCAGAATTATTGGAACGGATATAAGTGGCTACCATGAGAACCTACCTATATTTGTTCAATTCATTGTCGACACGAAGATTTTAGATATTTCAAATGTGGTAGTAATTTTTGAAAACTTCTGTTGTACCATTCCTTCTGTCTAGTAGTCTCGAAAAAAATTTATCAGCTTGTTAAAAATTCATAAATGTTATTATAATAAATGTCAGATTGATTGTACACTGATTGACTGATTGTCAGACACAGTACACTGTAAGAGTATTTAATTTCATTTACATCATTTCCATGAATTATTCACGTAAATAAAAAAAAACATTACAAAAATATTATTGCTATGACGGTATTGATACTTAGGCAAATCACAGACCAATGAGAAAGGCAGTATCTTAGGAAAAGCTACTATTGACAGGAACTGTCTTATCTATATAATAATCTTTGATCATAATTTGTAATATCCAAGTAAACGTACTAGATGTCGCTACTGAGCTTTTGACAAATACGGGACAAATAGTTTCTATGACGCGCCTCGTCTATCGGTAGAATATAAGTCAATGCCTGTGTAGGTATAAAGTAAATAAAATGGTCTAGTGAACTGACAAAATACCTGACAATAATTAAACAGTCGTTTTAATTTATTTTCATTATAAATTAATTACATTATTTCCCTATTATGAAAAAAAAAAACCTAATTTTTCTCCTACGAATCTGGGCCGGAATAAGTAAACCTAGGTAGAATTGATAGTCACTTTTCTTTTTTGAAATCGATGATTATACCATTTCTAATTCTAGAAGTTCCATTTGACATATGGGTCATACACATACGCATGTTCAGAATGAATATTATCTTCAAATTTCTGGATTGATTCTCTGACTTAATTTTGGTAAATGCCTTACAAGTATTACTATTAAGACATATACCAAATAATGAATTATCTTCAGAAATGATTAATATAACAACAAAAATTTCCTCAAATGTCCCCTTCTGTGGACTGTTCGTAAACGCTCTTGGCATATTTTGATAGATATTTCTCATACTTGATATGCGTTATCTATTTAAGTTATATTAAATATCATTAGTATATATACTGACTATTAAAATGTTACTGAGTAAATTAATATACAGGGTATATCAAGACTGCTACCGAAAACGAAGCCGGGTGGTAGTTTAAGCGACTTCAGACACAATGCAACAGAAAAAGTTGCAAAAAAAAGCGACAATTTTTTTTTTGTTATTTTTTTCCTAAGGCCATATTTGGGTGGTAAATACATTTTTTCCTAAAATAATAGTATATACCCTTTTATTTATAAATACTCTAAGGTATAAAAGAGTTTAAATTATTATTTAAGCAAAAACTATGGATTTACCACCCAAAAATAACGATATTTAAAAAATCTTAAAAAAAAATTGTCGCGTTGGTAGGCGAAATTTTTAATTGCATGATGTTTGTAGCCACTAAAACTACCACCCGGCTTCGTTTTCGGTAGCAGTCTTGAGATACCCGGTATGTTAAAGTGACTCCACAAAAATTTCAATAAACTGTTGGTTACACGGTACTGCGACTTTTCTGTGGACCTTAAATTCAACCGAATAAATTGGCCTGAATAAAATACTATTTTACAAAAAAAAAAAGACGGGTTGCACTCCGGGAGTGCCGGCAGAAGTGAAAACTTGATTATTAACGTTGAGCATGTTTGATATTTTGGAATGGTTAGGGAATCATTTTGCACCAATTGCTTTATCAGTATAAAAGTACTATCATTTATGTGGTAGAATACAATATTCATTTATTGCGCTATCGTACACAAACATGACAATTTATATTACATTAAAAATTTAACACTTTAAAACTATTACAATTATTTTACATTAAAAAGTTTATCTCTCCGAAAAATCAACTTTCATCCATAATTTCAACGACTTTTTCACCATCATCATTACCAGAACTATCATCGCCAATCTCTAAAACTGATACGATAGGTTTATGGTAGCTGAAGTAAGAAACGAACAGTTTGATTCGAACCTATTTAAATGTCTAATAAAGACCGCATCAATAGTAGTTTTGTATTTCGTTGTGCTAAGATTGCGATCATTCGACATAGTTAAACCAAATTCATTATTTAAAAATTCAATTAATAGTTGATTTTTATCGTCTGCGAAGTTTATGTTGAAATCTCCACTCAAAATCATTGGCAATTCATCAAAGCTTTATAAACTGACAGCTGTCTACTCTCCATCCGTCCTACGCTTTTTCGATCAGGTCACGTGTCCTGACGCGAGTTTAAGATTTTATACCCATTACAGAAAAAGTGCTCAACGCCGCTAAAGAAGTTTTCACTTCAAAAAAAAAAACTGGCCACACTGACGGGTGGCATCGGTCACATTGGATTTAATGACTGAGCCCAGCGTAGGTTCTTCATTAAGATATTGAGATCTTTAATAGTGTTATTGTCAAAGATCGGTGCTTCTTTTCTGTTCCTTGTGTACTTGAGTAAATAATTATTAGTTTTATTAATGCACATGCTGCCGAAATAGCTTAAGGGGAGTAGTTGTGGAATAAATTTACCTACTTGGCTACCCTCAAAACTAAATTAGCATTGCTAATTTTTTTTAAAGAATTTCCTTTCTGTGGACATCTTTTCTGTGGATTTATAAGTCCACACGAAAGACAATGTCTACAGAAAAAAATAAGTAATAATGATTTAACAAGTAAAGCAGTATTTTGCTTGCCTGTAAACGTAGACGTGGAGTGCTGTGGACTCGATAGTAATGTATTTAGCTTATAATAATATTAAATTATTACTCAGTATCGGAATAAAACCATGTTCCATATGATAGCGAATTATGTGAATGCCGTTCATCATTCTTTAACTTTAGTGATTCAGATAACTCAATTGCACCATCGAAAAAAACAAAAAATAAATTCAGCGATGGAGACACTTGCTTTGTAACTATTTTTGATATGTTTGTTCTTTTGTGTAAACACAACACCTTAGATTATATACTCGTCTAGATGACACATCACACCTCACCGCACGGCTCAAAAAAAGTCTACCAAATTTGGTAGACTCGCTTCTCACGTACGTCAGTGTCATTTGAACTACATATGGATAACGTGCTCCCGAAAAATAATTAATTATGCCGGTTTGTGCTGTCGAATTGTATCGCAATTGTGTGGAAAAACTGTATAATAATACCAATATCACTTTCTATCGGTAACATTATTGTTAAACCACTATTATTTGAAGAAAACATGAACTTTTAATTCATTATTTTTAAGATGAGTTTCATTGGCCAGTGTTGTCAATTTATTACTAGGAAGATTTGTTGAAACTATGGGAGAAACTATAAAACACAAATATCATTACATAATATTTCGATCAGAATAACAACAAGAAGAATGGCATTATTTATTTAATGATTAAATAATACTTACCTACACGATATTAATGAAACCCACGACGACATGCACTTCATAGTAATTTTATTAATTCTTTGCCTTGCATGTGTGTTCCCATTCAAAATTTCACAAACGGGGTACTGCTATTGTCATCTTTGAAGAAACAGCGAGAACTTATTCAAGGTCCTAATTATATTTTTAGACTTCCTACGGATTCCGTACTAGCAAATTGCTGGCGAGACATTACACAGCGGAAACGAAAAGAAGACCATTCGTAGCCTTACATGACTTCAGTTGTGTGGTCCGAACATTTACTTATGATGATTTATATTTTACATAAATACAGAAATCAGATAACATCCAAAGAGTTAATTCTATTCGGAAACAAACACTAGGAGATGGGTTTAGATCTTTATTGTTTTTACTAAAATGCGTTATAAATATAATTAATAGTATGATTACTTTAAATAAAGAAAAAATATTTTATTTAACCTATTTTGTATATCAAATAATGGGGAAAAGTTAAGTTAATAATCTGGAGTAGGCATCCCTAAACACACACACCTTGACAGTTGGATTACAATAATTACACGACCGGTACTCACACATATCAACGAAAGTGAGGACACTTTTAGCGCATCGTTTGTTGACATTGCTCAATCTAGACGAGTATATAATCTAAGCACAACACCCTCCTGTGCTCGAAAAAAAATATTATAATTTCATTTTTTAGCCTAATCGAGGAAACGATCTTGTTTTATGTTTTAATTTTAATATTCTGATAATATCATATTAAATGAGACTGATTTCGTAAAAATCCCGACCATGTTTTTTTTATACAAATTTTCGCCTCGTTTTGTGTATGACCCATATCTCAAAATTGTGAAATAGGGATGATGTCAAATAAATCGGTTAGTACATACAATATCCGATTATTAACGAGATATCATACCATTACCACATATTATATCGATACCATTTGTTTGTATTTCTTAATCGATTACACTTTATATTTTTAGTTTACATTATTTCGTTTTTTTTTATGTACATCTTTATCCTAATGAGACAATTTTATACAATTGCATGAGTCACTTTAGTATTAAGGAACAAAAGCAATGATTTCTTTATTACTAGTGGCCCGGCCCACTGAGTCGAAATAGCAATTTCTTGTGACACGATTTTTTCGGAATTTCCAATGATGATGATGATGAAAATGTAAAGAGAAAAAAACTGTTTCTAATATTTTGACAACAGCATAACATCCCATGGTTGTCTGTAAGACATTGCCTTTCGGCGATAAGACCGCCAATTGTACTTTTTATATTTGTGATTTCTGTTTGTATTTGTTTTCCTTTTGTGTGCAATAAAGTGTAAATAAATAAATAAAATAAATAAAATAACAAATAACAACGCATTCAAACGCCAAAAGATTGTACATGATCTATACCTACTTCCTGCATAATGTTGCACGCAGTTCAGAATATAGGGATTAGTAAATCAAACTAGTCATTAAACTTTGAACGCTAATACATTTTATTCCTTTTAATGACACTGGACACAAAAAAAAATAGAAAATATGTTCCTGTATGTACTTACATAAATATTTCTATGCAAATTATCACATCGCCTTCATAATAAAATAATTTCTATCTCCATAAAATAATATCTATCTCCCAAGCCTTGACGACGTCTCGAACAAGCAAGCACCGCTGTCACTCTCTCACGAATCGAATGTTTCTTTTTATGAACGCATGGAGGATCAATATGAATATCGATATTGTAATATAAATAATAGTGGATTTAATTATAGTGATTTATTAAGATATAAGCTAACAGCTCGGCCATCCTGTTCAAGGCGTGTCCACACGCCTTTAAAATAAAAAAAATAAAATTAACATCATTTAATAATAAATACTAAACATTGCCTATAACTCGTAACAAATCAATTACATAAATCAAGTGCAAATGACCTACTTCATTATTTAATTACTTATTAACTCATACATAACTCAATATACAATCATTCTTTTTAAATAATTAACAGAAGTAAAATATTGAAGTATAACATAAACTCTAAAGTAGTTAATCATTAATGTTATGATATTTATAGCTATCTCATTTAAGCCCATTTATTTATTTATTTCATCATCGGTATTGTTATCATCAATGTTAAATCTATCAATATTAGATCCATCTATATTCTCTTTATGATTATTATCTTTATTAATTTCATCTAAATATTCATCATCATTACTATCTAAATCTCTATTAAATGTCAGCCAAGGTTGCATCTTGTCGATAGCAATAACGGCTTCGTATCGACGGCCGTGTTTACGTGTCATTGGAGTATCCTCAATTAAGTAGCGATTGTTTGGAAGCACTTTCATTACGCGATAAGGTCCTTGAAATTTCATTACCAAATTTTGAGACTTGCCATCGTGAGGCACTTGTCTCTCAACGCGAACTAAGTCTCCTACCTCATATTTATTACCGGGTTTCCGACGGCTATTGAACCTCTTTACGTCTTTAGATTGTTGTGTCTTTATAGGTTCGCTAGCTTTAACTCTCATGCCGCTCAAACCTTCCGATTAAACTACATTAGTCGTATCCAATAAAATGGGATTCAGAATTCCTTCAGACCTACATACTATATTAAAACCGAATAACAATTCTGAGGGACTCTTTTGCGTTGTTTTGTGTATAGTGGTATTTAAACCAACCTGAATGTCATAAAAATATTCATTCCAAGTATTGTCGCCTTTATTATGGGTAAATGTCGACAGAGCATCTAGTTATAGATATATAGATAGTTCGATTATACCACTCGACTTGTCCGTTAGCTCTTGGTGTTGCGACCGCATTAATGATGTGTTTTATGCCATACAATGACGTAAAGTCCTTGAAGGTTTGGCTAGTGAAACTTGTGCCTTTGTCCGTTATCAAGCGAGTTGGGACTCCGAAATAACTGATCTGCTCTTTGAATACGCGCACGCTGGTTATTGCTTTCGTATTCTTAACCGGGGTTATATTAATGAACTTAGTGAAACTGTCGACTAACACTAAAAGGTAACAACCTTACCTCTCTTACTTTTAATAAATAGACCCAAATGGTCACCGTGAATCGTATGGAATGGGGTGGTGATTTTTTCAATTGGGTGTAGTCCACCTTCCCGTTTACCACCTGGAGTCTTATGATGGGCACACTCTAAACAAGATTGCACATATTTTTTTATGGAACGGAGCATTTTGGGGAACCAATAGTGCTGTTGAACGCGGTGCAGTCTTATCGAAGCCGTAATGACCGATGTCATCATGGTTTCTTTTTAGTATTTGCCAACGCACACCTTTTGGCACTAACCACTTAATCTCGTCCCCAAGTATGCGATAAACGCGGCCATTTTTGATCTTATAGTTTTTGTGTATGTCCATAACCATGTCTGATGTTTGGTCTTCCAAAATAGTCCTAATCCTTTGTACCTCCTCATCCGCGCCCTGCACAGTAGTAATCCGGTCTTAATCAGAAATTTCTACAGTTAAAATGTCTAACAAATGAGTTTCTGATTCAGGATCCGTAACCAGTCTGCGGCTGAGAGCATCGACGTGAGCTATCCGCAATCCGGACCGGTATTCAATGGCACAATCAAATTCCTGTATCTGGATCCACCAGCGCGCTCGCGTTTTACCAATGTAGCCTTCAAAGCACTACAATCCGTGTAAATTGTAAATGGTATTCCTAACAAATATACTAGAAATCTACTCAAAGACGCTACCAGTGCCAACGTCTCAAGTTCCTAGGATTGTAGTTTACGTTCGTCACACGAGGTTTTACGACTAAACTATGAGACTGGATGAAATACACCGGTGCCATCGTCCTGGAGTAGTATACCTGTTAGACCATCTTTGCATGCATCGGTATGCAGTTGCGTCGTCGCTTTGGGATCATACAAAACTACTAGTTTTGACAGCCGTTGAATTAACTTATTTTTAACCAAGGCAAATGAATGAAAATCTCAAATGAAAATCTTTTTGCTTATTACCCCATGTCTAAACGACGTCTTTCTTCAACAGATCGCTTAACGGGGAGGTACTAATAGCATAATCTTTAATGAACCGCCTGAAAAATCCAGACAAGCCTAGAAACTGCCTAAGCTCGTGTACATTTTTAAGCATCGGAAATTTAGATACTGCGCCGGTTTTTCTACAACTAGGACGAATTCCTGCAAAACTCACTTCGAACCCTAGAAAATCGAAGGTATTTTGAAAAAAAAAAATACATTTACTGAGCCTTAGTGTTAATCCGCCCTGTTTAAGAAGCTGTAACACTTCCTCTAACCTTCCTAAGCTCTCTGACACGGTTGTACATGAGATAAGTATATCGTCCATGTACACAATGGCGTATTTAATTTTAGCGTCATAGATAATTTATTAATTGTCCTTTGGAAAACAGACATTTTTTTCTGGACTAAGACGATAGGGCTGGCACATGACGAAGATGATTCCCTAACTATGCCGCTATCTATCATCTCGTGGACCATGTCATTGACGAGCGCCCTCTCAGAGTGAGACATACGGTAAGGCCTATACATAACGGGTTCATTGTCCTCAAGCTCAATAACCATTTCAGTTACGTTAGTAAAACCGAGGTCCCTTAGGCATCTAGAAAAACAATCTTGGTATATATTTAATAATGTTTGCAACATTAAACGTTCCTTTTTAGTTATATTATTATTACAAATAATTAGTTCGTACGCTTCATTTGAATCAAAAGACTTTTGATAGCAGTCTAAGATCCTTGGTATGTCAGCACATGCACATTTAATAGACCGAGTTATTAAAAAAAATCTTTAGAAATGATTACGTCGCCTTCAGACACATTATACACAAGTAATGAACCGTATCAATGTACAATCAAAAATAGATACTTTTACACTTGATGGCAGTCCAAACGACATGTACTCATCATTATTTAAAATTATACGTAAAGAGTTTGACCAAGTATGTAAAATTAAAACTATTAAAATTAACTCTAAAATAAAATTTAGTGCTTGGGCCACTAAAGGCATTAGACGTAGTAGGGAAATTTTGTATGAGTTATATGACAAAAGGTCCTATACACCTGATGTCAACTTTAAAAAATATGTCGGATTATATTCAAAATTATTTAAAAAAGTATGTATGCAGGCTAAATCAAATTATATAAGTGAAAAGCTTAGATTGTCAGATAATAAAATAAAAACTACCTGGCAAATTATTAATACTGAAACTGGGAAAAATAAAAAAAATGACAACAAAATTGCTCTCCGCATAAATGACGACCTTATTTCAGATAAATCTACTATTGCCAATTATCTTGATAATTTTTTCACTAACATACCATTAGACTTAACTAAACATTTAGATTCATCAGTAGATTTAGCGGAATCTTTTTTAAAGGAAAATGTTCCTGGAAATATGTCTAAGTTTAACTTTCAAAAGGTAACCAGTTGTCAAATAATAAAGGCTTTCAAGCAAATTAAAATAAAAACTACAGAAGATATATGGGGACTGTCTGTTAAAGCTATAGAAGCTATTATTGTTAACATTGCACCGTTATTAGCTACTATTTTTAATTCCTGCCTAAGTGACGGTATCTTTCCCGACTTAATGAAAATTAGTAAAGTCGTACCCATTTTTAAGTCAGGATGTTCGAACAATCCGTCGAATTATAGACCCATTTCTGTACTACCGGCTCTTAGCAAAATCTTCGAAAAGCTTTTACTTAATCAAATGCTAGCACATTTTGATGAAAATAAGTTAATACATAGGAATCAATTTGGTTTCACAAAGGGTCGCTCAACTCAAGATGCCGGGACATCACTAATCACGTCGGTTTTAGAAGCCTGGGAGGCATCTCAAGATGCTCTAGGAGTTTTTTGTGATCTCTCCAAGGCTTTCGACTGTGTTGACCACCAAACACTTATTATGAAGCTAAGGTACTACGGAATCAGTGATACGTCACTTGATCTCGTAATGTCTTACTTGTCGGGTCGTGAACAAAAGGTTTCTTTGGACGGGCTCACTTCGGTAGGATCAAAAGTTAAAATTGGGGTTCCGCAGGGCTCCATTCTGGGCCCCTTTTTATTCTTAGTCTACATAAATGATCTTCCTTGCATGGTTCAGAAGTGGTCAGACATAGTTTTATTCGCTGACGACACCTCTATAATATTTAAAGTTAATCGGAAAGACGATAATCTAGATACACCTAACAATATTCTTAATTTAATTTCGGATTGGTTTTCTGCTAATAATCTACTATTAAATGCTAGTAAGACTAAATGCGTCCGTTTTGCTTTACCGAACGTGGCAAGCGTAAACACGCGTATCGAATTAAATTCAGAAATTCTAAATTTAGCTAATTCCACAATTTTTTTAGGGATCACTCTAGATAAAAATTACAATGGGGTCCACAAATTGAGAGATTATCAGCTAAACTTAGCAGCGCAGCGTTCGCGGTCCGAAAAATAAGACAACTAACTGACGTTGCAACGGCTAGATTGGTATATTTTGCTTATTTTCATAGTATAATGTCATACGGCATTATTTTATGGGGATCAGCGGCTGATATCGAATCGATATTCATCTTACAAAAAAGAGCAGTCCGTGCTATTTATAATCTAGGAAGCCGCGATTCTTTGCGATCTGTTTTTAAAGAAAGCAATATACTAACCGTGTCATCTGAATACATCTTTCAGAATATAATGCACGTTCGTAAAAATATTAATAAGTTTTATAAGGTCAGTGACACCCACACCATTAATACGCGGAATAAAAATAAACTAGCAATACCCTCGTTTAGACTAGAAAAGTCAAAAAATCTTTCTTGGGTAGTTGTATTAAATTTTATAATAAACTTCCCAATAGGATAACGCAGCTACCGGACAAACTATTTAGGGTCCATATTAAAACAAACTTATGACTAGGGGTTATTATAATATTAAGGAATATATTGAGGATAAAAAAGCCTGGGATTAGGTGTTCTCTTGCACATTGCGACCTCCTGGGGCCCTGAACTATTCGCTTATTACACCACCTAATTTAAATAATTAAAAATATCTAAATTGTGAACTCAAAAATTAAGCTATATACAATCAAATAAATCAATTAAATTATATGACGACCGATCGAAAAATCATATAAAAATAATAATTAATATGGCAAATCCTTGTAAGACAAGTCACAAATACTTATTTTAGTAAATTGACCAAAACCAAGCCCACTGAGTTTGACTCGCTGGATCTACTCAGAAATGGGTCGCGCCGCGTAGTATCCAGTGGTAAAGTAAAGCCCGCTGAGTTTGTTCGCCGGGTCTTCTCAGTCAGGGCCGCGTTGGATCCGGCAGTAAGCCTAAACATACGGGACGTATCGGAAATACTTATGGTCGTTGTCTTAAGTTGGACCCAAAACAAGCCCACTGAGTCTTAGTCGCTGGATATACTCAGGACTGGGTCGCGTCGCGTAGTTCCAGTGGTAGTGTAAGCCCACTGAGTTTGTTTCGCCGGGTCTTCTCAGGAAGGGCCGCGTTGGATCCGGTGGTAACTATAAACCGCTACGCACCGTTGTAATATTTATGGTCCACAAATAATATAATTTAATTTGACTAACGTAAATAATGTATTTCTTTGACAAATAAATTACTATAAAGTAAAAACTAATACTTTAAATAAAATATGAATAAAAACTAAATAAATTAAAAAAACTAATCATAAATTATAAATAAAATAAAATTAATTTAAAAATAAATAAAATTAATAAATAAATTGATAAAAGCAAGAAATTAAAATAAGTAATAATAAGCATAGGAAATATATTGTAATAGAGATTAAGTTCTATGTGTATTGACTTGTCATAAGAGCTCCTTAATTGCCTACGTGATCAATAAATACATTTCATTTCATTTCAAATACATTTCATTTCATTTCATTTCATTTCATTTCATTTCATTTCATATCCATTCTCTAAATAGTATTCACCCATAAGAAGATAGTATTCCTTTCCCTCTTCCCCTCAAAGAGATCCTTTCACGTAGACATTCCCACTAAACTCTGGGTTAGATTTTATTCATACCGCACGCAGCGAATTGTTTGGAATACTAACATTCTCACAACTGGTAAGATGGACTTTACAGGGGTCGATTTTTTTTGAACGTTAATTGCAGTTTTTGTAAAAGAATGTCCTAAAAGGGCTGGGAGACTAAGCACGTAGTCCTCATCAACTATTACACTTTTAATGCCTTGAACTTCTACCTCGGCGGTTATGACGCCTATAGGGTGAGTTAAATTTGCTCCTATGCCTCTGAGTACAAGGAGATCAGAAGTAAGTCTGATATTAAGACCGAGTTCTTTGGCTTTACTAGTCCCTTATTAATGAACACTGGCTACCAAGATCTACATGACATGGCACAATTTTACCCTCAATTTTAATGTCTAATATATATTTGTCAATGGACTTATCAACTGCAAGTAACTCAGGCACCTATATTTCATTTTGATTTTGAGGTTCAGTTTAAGTCGAGTCAACGTTTGGCTTATTCCTATAACAACTACAGGCTTGATGTCCTATCCTATCGCAAGAAGTGCATTTGACTATGGTTTTTTTTGCATTCAAAGTTGGGGTGACCGAGTCTGTTACAGTTGAAACACCGGATATTTGAATTGGTCGCACCGAGTTTGGAATTCGAAGGACGGGGTGTCACATTAGTGGTAGTTCTGCGATCGTATTTATTTTTAGCGTTATTATCCAATGTTTCTCTTGTCTGGCCTACTTTTAATGTCCTAAAGTATTTAAGAATTTGTTCAGGCTCTTTAAATTGGGCTGCTTGAGCACCTACTTTAATTGCGCGACCGTCTACCCCATGTAATATACAATCAACTACCTGATTATCGTAAATTTTGCATCGGTTCAATAAATTCAACTTAGCATAATAATAGTGCTCCAACGATTCTCCGTATTTAACAAGTTTGGCTAACATCTCTGTCAAGAGTTCAGCGTAGTGTATGATTTATTTTTCGGGCCAACCATATATCTCCGCACATTCTTCTACCTTTGTGATCCAAACAAACACAGTTTGTTCTTTACTTAGGGGATCAAAGTCAGGTATAACATTTTTAATATAGGATATTTTGGACTTCTCTGAACTCTTGACAGTATTCAATATTGACAAAAATTTATCTAACATAATATTGGTTTCAGATTCTTTGAATTTCCTAATTCTCTTAGATATTAGGGTTGACTCACGTTCTCCTAAAATATTGCTGCTATGTTCTCTCCGCTTTGTCCTTCCACTTCTTTCACATGTATGCTTCCTATGTTTCCTTTTCCTATCGTAACTGGACCAGCCTTGCGTTGAACTATTCGAATCCGTGGTGTAGTATCACCTTTTCCGCATACATGAATGACATCGCTTATTCCTTCTTTCCTTATCCATTTAGCATCTGCATCCCTGTTTCGAGATTCCAAATTCCTTCCTGTGCCCTCTAACCTGGGCCAATTCCCATCCTCAAACCTTGACGTTCCTGTACTCTCTAACCTGAGTACCTCCTGACCCTCTAACCTGGGCCAATTTCCATCCTCAAACCTTGACGTCCCTGTACTCTCTAACCTGAGTACCTCCTGACCCTCTAACCTGGGCCAATTTCCATCCCCAAACCTTGACGTCCCTGTACTCTCTAACCTGAGTACCTCCTGACCCTCTATCATGGGTTCACTCGTGCCCTCTAACCTGGGCAATCCATCCTTATCCATCCTGAATAACAACCCTTCCCCTCGGTTGTATCCAGTTGTTCTTAAGTGTTTCTGAAACTTGCAACATTGGAAAGCTTAGTACTCATGCGTAAGTCTGAGAATAGTGGATATTAGAAAGGTCTAAATAATTCCATAAAATAAATATTCGACTTCATCTTTGTCAATGACGGCAATACAAGAGAAATAAAAATAACAATAATTTGGATAATAAATTTTGATTCAATTGTCCAATTGCAACTATACAACATTGCACACCAAAGGAATAAATCATATCTGCATCTCTAAGACAACAGGGATAGAAGAAGAAAAAAAAATCAAGAAACAATACGAGCAAGACTAAGTGACTTGCTCGTCACTTGTTCTTTGGTATCGTTGTGGACGTGAAGTAGAAAATTATAAGAATTCTCTTGCGATCCCACTTCTGAACTGTTGCACGCAGTTCAGAATATAGGGATTAGTAAATCAAACTAGTCATTAAACTTTGAACGCTAATACATTTTATTCCTTTTAATGACACTGGACACAAAAAAAAATTGAAAATATGTTCCTGTATGTACTTACATAAATATTTCTATGCAAATTATCACATGGCCTTCATAATAAAATAATTTCTATCTCCATAAAATAATATCTATCTCCCAAGCCTTGACGACGTCTCGAACAAGCAAGCACCGCTGTCACTCTCTCACGAATCGAATGTTTCTTTTTATGAACGCATGGAGGATCAATATGAATATCGATATTGTAATATAAATAATAGTGGATTTAATTATAGTGATTTATTAAGATATAAGCTAACAATAAGTATATTTAAAGTCGGACAATAAACCGTCGATATAACAAAATCTCTCGTTGTCAATTATTACTTGGTGAAGCATGGTGTAACCTAAGATGTTTATAAATCATTGGGTGTAGCCCATTAACCCTACAAATATTCTTTATCAAAATCGTAGACAGAAAATCTGTCTACGATCAAAATACAAAATCCTTTGCCATTCAGTCTCGGTGATCGCTGGCCATAAATGATAAACTGAAATATCAAATACGATGACTGACATATACCAGTTATTTGCTACTAGTTACAAACATTAATTTATAATACTTACATTCAATTGATTTTAAAATGGGTAGGCATTTTGGAGACTTGGCATTTATTCGAGGTATAATTTATTACAAACTCTCCCCACATGAACAAAAACCTTTCGCCGGAGCAATTACTTATGGAGCTCCTAATTTGCTACCAAGGATTACAGCAACTATTATGTACTGGTTGCCCCGTGAGTAAAAATAATATAATCTACGCATCACGAATTTTCCCCATCAGGAGTAGGCAGAAGTACTACCAGGACACCCACGCAACTCTTCGCTTTGGATGTACCGTCTTTAGATTTAAAGCCTATGCCCTATTGGGCACAAATTGCTGACGCCGGACTGAAAATGAATGGGAAAAATTCATTAACACTGCCCGACTCGGGATTCGAACCCAGGATATGTGTGTAGTGTGTAATCGTACAATAGCACAAAATCGCCACCGAGTCAGTTGTGTATAATCTTTAGCCTTGGTATAAAAGGCAATAAATTCTACGAAAAATAGTCCTTGGGAAACAGCATTGTGGAGAGAAATAAGGGATGTGAGGGAGGGAAAATATTGTATGCGTAATAAAAACTGCCGATCAAAAATTCATAAGGCACACTATTTGGGTATGGAGAGATGGACAGTATGGACGAGTTTAGGTATACCAGAGTTTGTAAGAATAACAAAATCTGTCTGGTACAGAGTAGAATAAAAAAATATCTGCACGATAGAGAAGCTGGAACGGGCCGCTATTAAAAAATAATAAGCAGCTTACAGTGTTATTATTCACTAACTAATTTAAATGTTGATATATTTTGTTATGCACGCATAATTACTTATAGCGAGCATGGTATGCCATGGGGCATCTGATATTATGTGGAATACAGTCCCAATGGAGTATTCACTAGGCAGAATACTACTTGGTCTGTGCTAGGCAGAGACGTTATCACTTGCAGATCGACTGGCATACTTAAAAGTGATAAATCATAGGTACCTACATGATGATGAACCTTAGAAGGGATTTACACCATTGTGTATTTTTGTAGCTATCATTTCATCATCATCAGAGAATTTCAAGTTTGAGTTCTGTCGGTCCTTAATTCTTAAGAAGCTGATTTCCTCAAGCAATAAAAATACTTTAGATAAATAGACCTATTTAACAGTTCTGTATGGTACTTCCACGATTTTTCCGCCATTTCCCGACCGATTTTGATCATTGTTTTTGTGTTTGGTTTAGTTTAGCTACAAGTTGATATTATTTTAATTGTAATGTTTTTGTACCCTGGAGTACAAGGCTTATTTTAATTATTTTTTTTATTTGCATCGACGTAGTTTTTTGAATGAATAGCTAAGCGAGCATGCCATTTGGCGATACGACTACTTATTGACTACTTATTTAGTAGCAAAACTAAACACCAAACAAGAAACACCTTGAATTACAAAGCAATGCTTTGCATTCCACTGCGCTGGCCAACCTGAGGCATAAGATGTAGTCTCAATATCTGTATCAGCCCATAATACGTCCCACTGCAGGGCACGGGTCTCCTCTACAATCGACAGTACGATTGAGAGTGGTTAGGCCATATAGTCCACCACGCTGGCCTAGTGCGGGTTGGCGGACTTACATACCATAGAAATTTTTTAAAAATCGCTATGGTATGCAGGTTTCCTCACGATTTTTTCCTTCACCGTTTTAGTGCGTGGTGATTGACTATCAATACACACATGACTCCGAAAAGTCAGAGGTGTGCCCTGGGATTCGAACCCGCGACCACCATGAACATGTTGGCAGTCGCGTCTAGTCCGTTTACCAACAGGCCACCACGCACTTCGACGCACGCAATTCACGCAGTCTCAATATGTCCAGTAGTTAATCTACCTTCATGTTCTTCAAGCTGAAACACAACAGTGCATTTACACTGCTGTTTGTTTGTGTAAAGTCCAACAGGACGAGTAGGTGTTTATTAAAAATGTATCTTGAATAACGCTTCAGCAGGGAATTCGTTTAAATTAAATGAGATTTCAGTAAGTCATTTCTGAAAATTGTAGGTTAATCAAATTTAAAGGTCCCGAACTGTGGTTAAATAATACACCATATTTATTATTTACTTACTTACATTAAAAATATAAAAAACAGTAAACAACTCTAGACAGACTTACAAAAACTACTATAAAGTCAATAATTATATTTTTTCGATATTCACGGTCTGCGTTGAGCACTGGACTTCCTGTGTGTTAACTGTTACATAAGTCAGTCTAATTTTCTAGGCTTGATGAGACCTATAGAAAGTGTCAATAGTGCAGTGCTCTTATCTTTTTGATTTAGTTATAATTTTGAATTCTATGGTTTGCAGCATGTAGCAGCTGACATAGCTTAATAAGCTTAGACTTCCGCGCCCTCGTAATCGTGACCCCAGTTATCCAGGGCTGATTTTGTCTGCTGCACTTTTTGTTTATTATCAAAATAAGGTCAACAATCGACACTGTAATGTACTACGGACCCCACACGTTTGCTTATTCGAGGTGGCATTGTAATTACTAGATTTGTTTTCAATTTAAAGCACACTTTTTGTTTCAACAGCCTTCGTAACGGGAATATTCGTGTATAAATATATAGAAGAAAGGTATTATTATATGAACAGAAAGAATTTGCAAGACTACGAAAACGAAGTTGATCCGGACCCTTGTAAAAGTGCTAAAGCGCTTAAAGAATCGAACAAACCCGAAAAAAAAAAAGCTTAATTAAGGTTGTGCTCTTTGTTATATTTACCAATTACATTTTGAATGGAAATTAAAGTAATGTGATAAAGTACCTTTTTTTGTTTCATAAATAGTGAGTATTATACATAATACTGTTAATTACAGTATTTACCTTTATATTAATATGCTTTATTGATTTCATACTAGGGCTGTACAATTTAACCGGCCAAGCCGGCTAAAAAAGTTAGCTAAGTTTATTAGCTAGCTAACCGATAGGCTTAGCTAATTTAACCGGTTAACTTATTTAGCTCAGCTAATTAGCTAACGGCTAACCGGCTAATTTTTTTTCAGCTATTCACTGATTTCTTTTCTACAGAAAGGTTCAAAAATAATATAAAGGCTCTTTTTTTTGTTTTAAGAAAGGATAGTTGCAACATTTACTTATTTAATATTTTATCAATTATTTAAATAATAATGTTTATTAAAAATAATTATGTGGGTATAAATAATAGATTTTGGGAAATAATTTAATTAAAAATGATAGAGTAGTCTTTAATAAATACTACAGAAAATAATTAGCATACAAGTTTTTTTGATACAAGATTTTAATTGCGCGCGTTTTTTGTATTTTTTTTTAATGGCGACTTTAATTTGTAAAGTGGTTAGTTTTTTGGCCGATGTTTTTTGTGCGCTATGATATTTTTCAAGTAGTTGTCATATGCTACAAAAATTTCATATTAAGTAATCCAAATTATTTAGATAATGAAAATGAAAGAGAAATTAATAGCTTCAAAATGGAGCCAAATATTCCGCTTGATGACAACAATCTTCATTGGTGGCACTCAAAACGTCATAAGTTTCCTAAACTGGCTAGGCTGGCGAGAAGATACTTAGGTGTCCCAGCATCAAGTACATCATCTGAAAGGGCTTTTTCTACAGCTGGAAACATTATTAGCTCAAATCGCAACTGTTTACTACCCGAAAATGCTAATTTATTGATTTTTCTATATCCAAATAGAAATATTACGGAAAACAAATTTAATAATTAATTTAAGAGCCATTTTCATAAATAAAATATTGTTAAGTGTTAATCAATTAAATAAATTACTTTCGTTATTTACGTTATTTTTGTCATAAAACATCATTATTATTTTTTTTTGAACCCGTCTGTGAGTAAAGAATCAGCGAATAGCTGAAAAAAAATTAGCCGGTTAGCCGTTGGCTAATTAGCTGAGCTAATTAAGTTAACCGGTTAAATTAGCTAAGCCTATCGGTTAGCTAGCTAGTTAATTTAGCTAACTTTTTTAGCTGGCTTTGCCGGTTAAATTGTACAGCCCTATTTCATACTCAACTGTTAAGCTGAAAACACATTGTAGGTTTTTGTCTTACGCATAGAGTACTGTAAAGAGTACAAAACTATGGAAAAGAGCGCGATTGATATCAGAGGGCCCACGTACGTTTTTATTTTTTTTAATTTCATTGACAAAGGACTGTTTTCTCGTCTGCCAATGACTAAGCTTTTAGGGATGGAAGAGTCGATTTTTATGTACTCTTTATCTCATCTCTATATAAATAAATAAATAATATATTTTTTAAAATGAAATTAATCCTAGTTGGCGCTTATTATAAACAGTCCAAGTCTGTGATAACCTGTGGTACTATCACATTCGAGTTTGCAACGGTTTTATTTTCAAAATCAATGATTCAACCAATATTAAATCACACATCAATCAATTATATAATACTATGATTGATTGAATTCTGTACGCAAACATAGATTACACATTGAGAATAAATTTACTGTGGAAAAATGTTAAGCAACAATGCCGTGTACACATATTAGAAATACTTATGTATAAAATGTGTGAATTCCAAAGTAGGCAAGATCGTGTTTCGAGCACACGTCTTGATATTACTACTAACAGTGTCAGTTTAAAAGAAAACAAAAAAGAGACTACCTGAAGACAAATAACAAGATAACCATTTTTCCTATTATAATTCCTAAAACAGAGCGTGCACTTTGAAATTTTAACATCAATAACTTAATATTTGATTGTATAAAAAATTACTTGGTTATCTTCAGTTCAGTACCTATTTGTTCCCATACTTCTTACTTTAAGTGAGCATATTTGTATTCTTTATATTTAACATTATAAATAATTTCTCTTTTACGCACATACTCTAATCGTTTTACTTCCATTTTTTAAAGGAATGCACAGACGAACTTTTGGCTAATTACTGATAATTAAATAAATAAATATACCCTACAGTCACATACATAGTCCTGACCCACATTAAGATCAATTAAGTGTTGTGTCGTGGGTATCGGGAACTACGAGAGACTTTTCGGTCTCACAAACACCCAGACCCGAGACAAATACTTGTGGGCCTCACAAACATTTCTCTCGGCGCGGGGATCAAACCCGCGGCCCCTCGTTTCACAGGCGGCGTCTAACCAAATGCGCCACGGAGGCTGTCAATTACGTCCAGTCTAGTATTTACAAATAACTGGTCAAAGAACTGCGGTGTTTATTTCTATTAAGTCAAGTTAGATTCCCAGCAACACCTCATGTAAATAATTAAAAATGTCCAAATTGTATTCAACAATTTTAATTTGTATGCAGATTGAATGAAGAAAATTATACCTTGTATGTTTTATAAATTCTAATTTAATTGTAAGTTTTAAGAAATGTTCTATTAGTTTGGCTTAAAAAGCTGATTGCCATATTTACAAAACCTATTTTTTGTAAACTCAAGGTTGTCCACGATCGCAAATCGCCCAAAAGCGCTGTGGTGCACGGAGAAATTATAATTTTTTCTCTCTTCAAATTTCATTACATTGAACATTATTATCATCACTACTATTGGACTACTAGTATAAATGTACATTGTATAAATTATGAAAGAATATTTTTTATGAAAGCGTTGAAGATATTTTTTACTTTTATTTCTAGTTCCTAATTTCACCACTTGTCAATTTATGTTAGTTGCGCTGTATGTCTCAGACGTTTTTGTTTTTGAAGGTCATGCCCAGTCATGCCCTCGAATTTCGACCGACAGTGTGCACACAACAAAAGAATCCATTGTTCACATCGCTGTAAGACGCGTTGCTCTAGTATTTATGGCCGCTTCTTTACTCTATGCGTAAGACAAAAACCTACAATGTGTTTTGAGCTTTATGTTGGTGTTTACTAGTACTTCTTGGTCTATGGTCTTAACCTTAGAGTATACAGGGTATATCAAGACTGCTACCGAAAACGAAGCCGGGCGGTAGTTTAAGCGACTTCAGACACAATGCAACAGAAAAAGTTGCAAAAAAAAGCGACAATTTTTTTTTGAATTTTTTTCCTATTGCCATATTTTCGTGGTAAATACATTTTTTCCTAAAATAATAGTGTATACCCTTTAATTTATAAATACTCTAAGATATAAGAGAGTTTAAATTATTATTTTAGCAAAATCTATGGATTTACCACCCAAAAATGACGATATTTAAAAAATCATAAAAAATAATTGTCGCGTTTCTAAGCGAAATTTTTAATTGCATTGTGTTTGTAGCCACTAAAACTACCACCCGGCTTCGTTTTCGGTAGCAGTCTTGAGATACCCGGTATATATATAGAGGGAGCGCTGGTACTTCAAAAACGTAGATAAAAATGGTGGTGCCGGGGCCACCTTTTTTCTTCTCTACATCCAGTGTGAATTGTGACAGCTTGGAAAACGTATGACTTACATGAAAAAGAAAAATCAAAAAATGTAGTTTAGCGCTATCGAATACCATCCAAATTTATTTTAGGGGTTAATTATTAACTGTGTATTCGTTTATCATCGACACTAAATCCAATTTCTTATTAATTAACAAGAAATAATTTAAATAATTTTACAGAAAAACATTCATATTTTTGAATTTTCGAACGCGTTTTTATTCAATGTTGCAAGTAATTAAATTGTTGAAATTCCGAAAAAGTTCCGTAATAATTTTATGTAAAAAATATAAAATATTTGAATTTGGAGCGAAATAAATTATAATAAGCCAAGGTTGAGTTTTATTTTTTATTTATTATTAATATTTTGTATTATGACAGCTTAAAACAATGTAACGTGAATATGTTAATTTCCGTTTATTTATTTATTTATATATTTTTCGTGGAAAAGTCATTTATCGGTAACATTAATATAGCAGTGCTACCAACATAACGAACAAGAAAATATCTACGTTTTTGAAGTCGCAAATGTATTACAGCGCTCCCTCTATATATAAATACTCTAAGGTCTTAACCAAGGCCTAGTACCATCAATTAATTTTGACCTTATAAATAACATTGAACGAAAGTGTCGAGCGTTTTAAGCATGTGAAACTGTACTGGCGTCTAATGAAGGGTCCTTGCCTTGGTTTTGTTGTTTTTCATCTAAAATAGTCATACGCTTAATCTCACACCCCTAACCCCTATACTAAGGGAATAATAGGGGTAAAACCCCTGGAACGTAAATTGTAATAATACGTTTCAACTTCTGACTGGCTTTTCTAATACTTATTTTACAATTAGCACAATAGGGAATACCTAAGCATGTCATTTTTTTATATTTTTAATCAATTCTGTATGTTATTACCTCAGAGTATTTATACAGGGTATATCAAGACTGCTACCGAAAACGAAGCCGGGTGGTAGTTTAAGCGACTTCAGACGCAATGCAACAGAAAATGTTGCTAAAAAAGCGACGATTTTTTTTTGTTATTTTTTTCGTATGGTCGTATTTGGGTTGAAAATACATTTTTTCCCAAAATAATAGTGTACACCCTTTTATTTATAAAGACTCTACGGTATAACAGAGTTTAAATTATTATTTTAGCAAAAACTATGGATTGACCACCCAAAAATGATGATATTTAAAAAATGATAAAAAAAACTTGTCTGGTTTCTTTGCGAAATTTTTAGTTGCATTTTGTTTGTAGTCACTAAAACTACCATCCGGCTTCGTTTTCGGTAGCAGTCTTGATATACCCGGTATATAGAGGGAGCGCTGTCATACATTCGCGTTTTGAAAAATGTAGATATTTTCTTGTTCGTAATGTTGGTAGCGCTCCTATATTAGTGAAAATTGAATAAATGATTTAGCGATAAATTGTTATAAATTCCTTTGAAAACCGAAATTATATTTAGCTATTATCCTTTTAAAACGAGTTTGACTGAAATTAAATAGCCCTAAACTGTTTATTTTAATTTTTTTTTTCAATTAATTTATGTATGTTGCACAACCTGTTCAAATATTAGCCAATAGGAGAGCAGAAAAAGGTGGCCCAGCACCACCATTTTTATCTACGACTTTTGAAGTACCAGCGCTCCCTCTATATATATATATATATATATATATATATATATATACTCTAAGGTTATTACATTATCGGAAAAAAATATGTCTTTGAAAATATCAATAAAAAAAGTACAATAGTATATTGTGCAACTAGTGCGAGAAGTCGCTTCGCTCGTGCGCTCAACTTCGCTCTCGTGGGCAATCGACAACCTCGCACTAGTTGCACATACTATTTTTTATTACGAAAAAAAAACGACAAATGTCAACCTCACTTCAATTGTCAATTTGCGAATTTGCGTGTGCCAATGAAAATTTGGGTGCGAAAAGTTTACTTGTACTCAAATAGACATTTTTACTCGAAACTCGTGTGGTAATTGTGACGTGGGCAATTAGCATCTTTTCAACCCCAAAAGCAAGCGCAAAGATAGTACTTTCCCCGCATGAGTAATAAAAAAAAATAATCAAAACTGCTATCAGTTTCGAAGCATTTAAACGCCATGTTGGCGCGAACTCGATGTGACGTCAAAGGTCACGATATGAACAACGTAGTATTTGGATTGTTTCGTTTCATTGATGAATTGCTACAGAACTGTATTTCCTCACACAATAATCCATTTTATTTAATAGTATAAAGAAAGCACAAAATAACTCATAAACAAACGTAAAACAACAAGCTAAAACTTCATAGGAACGCAACCATAGTCGTCACTTTCCTTTTCAAGCAATAGATCGCGTTTCGGAAAAAATGCGCGACAAGCGACAAATTTGAAATGTCATTTTTTAAGTATTTATTTTACCGATTTAGAGTTGATAAATTTAAAAAATATCTTTAAGGTATATTTCTATATTAATAAAGATAAAAAAAAATATTTGACTTATTTTGAAGACTGGTGCATATTCCCTATTGTCGTCTTTATTACATTCAATTATTTTCTCCATTGTTTCTGATCACAAATATTACCGTGAAAAACTGAATCGCACTCAATACATAATTGCAACATTGACATATATTCTACCGATAGACAAGACATGTCATAGAAATTATTTGTCCCAGCTCAATAGCGACATCTACTTTATTGACTTGATATCATACAAATTATGGCCAAAGAAAAACGTGTCACGAATAGATAAGACAATTCATATTAATCGTAACTCTTCGTTATATGATGTCTACATATTAATACCGACAACTAAAATATAATATAAAATAATAGTTTCTTTTACATAAAATAATATGGTTTCTTTTATTTACCGGATTTATAAACATGGCGCCTGGTGAGCACATTATTTGTGAATAATACACAAGAAATTAAATTATAAATAAATATTTTTTTATGTTCAGGATTTAATTAATAGAAACACTCTAGAATTAAAATATTTTTATTAAATATATACATAGGTAATCAAAAATATGAAATAACAAGCGACAATATCACCTGCCTTACCTGGTACAGACAGATTACTATATATTATTAGACAGACTTATTTGGAAAGTCCGTAAATGTATTGCAAGTTTCATACAGTATCGGAAATGAAATAATATAATTACGTTTTCGCATGGTACTGCAACTTTCTTTAAGTACACTCTTCCTGTCTTTGTGCTATATTTGTCTTCATCTTTAAAATGTACGGAACATATGCGAGAATAATCTGAAGGTAACCACGTTTCTTGTGCGATTCTTCTGAATAAATTTGATCCACAATTCTCTTGTTTCACGACATGGCCGAGGAAACCTTTTAATTTAAATAATAATAAAAATATTAATTTAAATATTTTTTTATCTTATATAAATACTTCAGTATTCGTTAAAAATCTGCGTCGATATTGTCGACTCTGCGCATACAAATACTCGTTAGTCTTTGACATGCATGGCCGCCCGTCATCAACCGGTATCACATGTCACAATTGTTGATATTAAATTAGATTAAATGTGTTTTTAATATAATAAGTTAAACTCACTGGTGAAAAGTCACACCTTGACTTTTACTTATGTTTTTTGAATTGTTCGAGCAGTATTTTAATGCACACGACGGCATTTTGTCGAATAAAACTTCGCACTGATACGTGTCTAGTTCCAGCAAGCGCTTGACATAGACTAAATGAGTTGGAGCGCCTGGACTCCAACTTGTGTTACAAACTATTTGCTTGAGGTGTCTTCTCTAGTACGTAGTACATTATAACTCAATGAATTGCAATGATATATTATACAAATACGACGTACATATCGCACTAGCACTTCAAAAGTGAGGCGTTCAAATTCGGGCAATTGGTGTAATTTCATTTAGTCGCATAGCAACGGCGACAGAGAGAAGACCTCAGTGCTGTCAACATAATTTATTTCGAAAATATTGTCTAAAGTGTCGAATTGTGTGTTTTAAAAGTGTTAAAACAATGGTGCAAAAATATGAAACTAAATTGGACCTACACACCATACGTAAGTATATAAAAACCACACAAATTATTATAAATTAGCAAACATCGCCTTCAATTGAGTAAGAAGGATCGCCTAATATAAAAATTGTCAAGTGCGATAGGGACAAAAAGCGGGCGTCATAGATTAACAAGTCAGAAGCGAAACCGATCATACAGAAAATTGACGATGAAAGTTTGTGTGGATTTGGATAATTGTATATTTGTTTCTAATTCAATCATATTTAAAACGATTAAGTTATTTATTATGAATTATTTTCATAATAAATAACTTAATCCAACCACGAACATTACAAAATACATTAGTTTCCCCATATATTTTGAATGACTATATTCACATATATCATTGAATGTTTCCAGATTTCCACGTGATGAGCTTTTGAAACGTAAATGGATATGCAATAAGCACAGCTCGGAAAAAAAGAGGGAATCGTGACTATTCTAAATCGTGACTATATAATACTAGCACATTTAATTATGATTAAAAATATACAACTACGAAAATATATATATCCACCTAACAAAACCTGCACCATCGGTTGTAGTATCGGTTGTTTACCAGTGGCAGGTCGCTCATACGTTACCACCATGTGTAGGTACCACCGCAATGTCTATTTCCCCCGCCATACGGCAGTTTAAATACCATGTTATGTTCCGGTTCAAAGGACATTCTCACCCGAGTAATCGCTGTACTTATACTTAAGATCTTATGTCTCGGGATGGCGAGCGCAGTGAAAGCCAAGCATTGCTTTGTAATTTAAGGTGTCTTGGTTTCGCTTATATCCACGAGTGGTCATATCACTTGTCATCATTACAACAAATAATGATACTATTAAGAGATCGATTTTTCATTGCCTGCTTACCATAAACTAATATAAAAAACGGCAATCAATTTATTTTTTTCAAGTTTGTAAGCAAATAAAAATATATTTGTTTCAGGATGTCGTACCACATATATACTCATGTAGCAACCTCAAAGTTAATTTATTATATATGTCGGAAATAGATGATTCCTCAGCATTATTTCGGATTGCAGCACTAGCGCAATCTATTGACAAGAGGTCGACATCTCGATTGTTTGTGAGGTCCATCGTTTACTTTAAATCCTCAACTTTGTAATAAATAATTACTTAATAAATTAAACACAATTAATTTCTATAACACTTGTATTTTAAACACTTATTTCAAACACTGATTTTAAACACTGATTTAAACACTTAGTAGTTTTTATAGAACTTTTCCGTACGAAGGCGAATTACTGAATGCTCAGCTCAACAAAAGCCTTCTACAAGAAAATTCTGTAATCGCGCTGATTAGTCAACCAATCAAGCGCTCCGATTGGTTCAATATAAACAAAGTAAACTAAACACTTTAAAATAGCTATTCTAATGCAACATCTCATAATAAAATCTTAAATTACGTGTATGAGAGTTTACATAATTATTTATGAATATTGATAATCATTTTATAGTCAAGAAATTGTTTTACATCGAAAGGATGTCGCTCCCAGATAATTGAGATGCGCGACATCTATACGGTTATAATGTGAAACTGAAGTAAAAGGAAATAACAATCAAGTATTAAAAGTTTAGGCCTTAAATAATCAATGGAAAATGTAATATGGTTAAAATTCATGTTTATTATTTTATTACGGTGATAAATCATTTTTTAATCAAAAAGGAATAAAAAGGAAGTAGCTACATCATGGTTACAATGAGCGCCATCTGTAAACCTACATTTTAGAACTTGAATTACTTTAAATAAGAGTTAACATTACAAACATAGAGCTTTAGAGCTTGTAGATGATGTATAAATTTGTATAGTAAATAATTATGTTTAAAATAAGTAATAAAATCAATATTTATTATTTTGCGGCGACACGGCCATTCTGATCGGCGGTGCGCGCTCTGCACCAGCCGGTCTTTCGTCACCCAGTAGTTTTGCATAAACATATAGACATAGAAGTAGTTTCCAGGATTACGAAACTTAATAAGAATGCTAACAAACAGGTGCCACACATAATGTTAGTATGTTTATATACAGGTGATTACACATATGCAAGTACATAGTTTTGTTTCTTTCTCACGTGACGGAAATGCTCTGTGATAGACACAAAGTCTTTGATTTGACGGGAAGTTAGGATGGGATCAGGAACACCGCTCTGTGGTAGACACAAAGTCTTTGATTTGATGGAAAATAAGGTGAGGAGTTTAGGACCATTGCTCCGTGACAGGCACGAAGGCTTTGTTTCGATAGGACATAGGAGCCAGGTTCTGAGCGGTCCTGAACGCCGTGGTCCCAGCGGGAAAGCATGAGAGATATTGAGTCTCCACGACTTCATTTCATTGGTGTGATGTCATGTCTTGTTTTTTTTTTGTGTGTTATATTTGCCTCCACGGCTTAGGTGTTAGTGGCACTTGGTGTAACAGGAGTTATTTGATTTCGCTCATACAATTTTGTAAATTTTCACTATTTCAATCTTTAAAAATTGATCATCATAATGCAAAGCTACAGGGTGTTACCTAGGCGGCGGGCGTTAGGCGAGACGTCAGACGACGGCTGTTCGCTGTCCGGTGACGGGTGCTCGCTGTCCGATGACGGATGCTCGCTGTCCAGTGGCGGCTGTTCGCTGTCCAGTGGCGGCTGTTCGCTGTCCGGTGTCGGATGCTCGCTGTCTGATAATAGGTCGTCCGGCGACACGGATGCTTGCTCACCAGGTTGTGGCGCTCGTCGTAGTTGGTCATGGGTCACTTTTCGTGGCCGTCCTCTTCCTACTACCGGTTTAATGAAGTAGCGGTCGTTTTCCAGCACTTTGTGAATCTCGTAGGGCGCACTAAATTTCAAGTCCAATGAAGTTTGGTTAAGAGGATTGTTCTTCATTAAGACGAAGTCGCCTCTTTCGAATTTGTGTATCTTGGCTTTCTTCGGATCAAATCGTTTCTTCTCTCTAATTGCTGCTTCGGTCATTCTACGTTTTACGTGTTGTTCCAATATCTCAAATCAATCGTCATGTTATCAAGTTGCACTAGGTTTAACAATTCCGGTGGAACGCAGTGTTGTCGTTTTGTTAATAATGTCAGAGGTACGACGCCAGTAGTTGAATGCATGGTACAGTTGAGTGAAAGTTGTAAACTATCGAGTGCCGTATGCCAGTCACCTGTTTCGTAATTTTTGATCATGGTTAATGCGTTCTTTAGAGTTCCCATTATTTTTTCTACTTGCCCATTCGTTCTACTAACACCAGGAGCTATTGAATGAATTTCTATACCGTATCTTTCACAGTATTCCTTAAACACTCCAAGAAATTCGCGTCCACCGTCTACAATAACGATTTTCGGAGTTCCAAATAAATGAACAGCATTTTTAGGAGCTCCAAGGGTGCTGTGCTGACTTTTATCGTTTGCGTGATGCAACAGAACGAATTTGGTATAAGCATCGACGGTCACTATCACATACTCTCTGTCGGTCGGTGTTCCGAGTTTCCCAGTCATATCCATGTGGATCATTTCAAATGGATTCGTAGGCTTCGCTATTGGGTGCAAATGTGCTTGAATAGCGCCTGATGAATTTTCGGAAGTCTTAAAAAAAATACAATTGTTTCAAATTGTGTAACCACAGTGTTCATTCTTTCAAACCAGTATGTCTCTTTTATCTTCGCTAAAATTTTATCAAAGCCAGGATGTTTGAGACTCGAATAGAAGGTATTTATCAAACTCCATTGAAAAGTTTTTGGTACTACAACGAGTTTCTGGGTTCCTAATAGCTCATCTTTGCGTACGTGTTTCAGCAGGTCGTCTTCAACAACAAATCCTTCAACCGGCTCTCCTCTGTGAATGTAGTCAATCTTGGCTCGTAATGAACCATCGCGGCGTTGCTCTATTTTTAACCATTGTAAATCTCTGGCAGACTGCTGTTGATTTGGTTTTGTTTCTTCAGCCACATCAACATCTCTGCTATGTGAGCTAAGGTTCTCGTAGGATCTCGTAGATTTGTCTGTAACAATCGTAAGCCCTTTTTGAGATAGGTATCTGTGTACCTTAGTATTATAAAATTGATTTTCAATTAGTGGTTTATTTTTTGTGGTACATTGTGGTGCGTTTTTGTCGTAGGGTACCAGAATACGCAACCAAAAGCAACACAAATTGTAGTTTGTTACATTACTTTTCGGAATTAGCAAATTAAAACCAAAATCAAACAAATATGGAAAGAACTCACCAGGCTCAAATACTCCTTTGCACTTGCAGCTTTACAACGTAGTACGATACCACTTCTGATGTCGGAAATAGATGATTCCTCAGCATTATTTCGGATTGCAGCACTAGCGCAATCTATTGACAAGAGGTCGACATCTCGATTGTTTGTGAGGTCCATCGTTTACTTTAAATCCTCAACTTTGTAATAAATAATTACTTAATAAATTAAACACAACTAATTTCTATAACACTTGTATTTTAAACACTTATTTCAAACACTGATTTTAAACACTGATTTAAACACTTAGTAGTTTTTATAGAACTTTTCCGTACGAAGGCGAATTACTGAATGCTCAGCTCAACAAAAGCCTTCTACAAGAAAATTCTGTAATCGCGCTGATTAGTCAACCAATCAAGCGCTCCGATTGGTTCAATATAAACAAAGTAAACTAAACACTTTAAAATAGCTATTCTAATGCAACATCTCATAATAAAATCTTAAATTACGTGTATGAGAGTTTACATAATTATTTATGAATATTGATAATCATTTTATAGTCAAGAAATTGTTTTACATCGAAAGGATGTCGCTCCCAGATAATTGAGATGCGCGACATCTATACGGTTATAATGTGAAACTGAAGTAAAAGGAAATAACAATCAAGTATTAAAAGTTTAGGCCTTAAATAATCAATGGAAAATGTAATATGGTTAAAATTCATGTTTATTATTTTATTACGGTGATAAATCATTTTTTAATCAAAAAGGAATAAAAAGGAAGTAGCTACATCATGGTTACAATGAGCGCCATCTGTAAACCTACATTTTAGAACTTGAATTACTTTAAATAAGAGTTAACATTACAAACATAGAGCTTTAGAGCTTGTAGATGATGTATAAATTTGTATAGTAAATAATTATGTTTAAAATAAGTAATAAAATCAATATTTATTATTTTGCGGCGACATATACTTATAAAACCAAATAGGTAGTTTTATTTATCGTCACCCTTCTGTTTCTACCGCTTCGATTCTATGTTTGGGTAGCGCAATGCTATCTCTTTTCGTCTCGTACTTTCTGTATAATCTGTTTCATTCACTAAAATTGTCATAAAGTATTAACAAATGAGTATGTATATGCATAGCAGTACAGTTTTTAAACGCCACGCAATATGAATATGCGTCATCTTTATTAAAACATCATTGCATAATTGATATTTAAAAGTCTCGGAAAGTAATTAATAAAACACAATTTACTTTTGACTAAATATACGCATAAGTACGTCACCTGCCAATTATGTTTTGGTTCTAGTTCCTTCTTTTAACTTGACATGTGGGCAGGTGCCCCAAAATACCAGCTCGACCCACTTGACTCCTTGCAGCGACGAGCTTGTCGAATCGTCAATGATCCCGATCTCACGGACAAATTGGAACCGTTAGGACTGCGGAGAGACTTCGGATCTCTCTGTGTGTTCTATCATTTGTTCCATGGGGAGTGCTCCGAAGAGTTGTTTGAGATGGTACCAACGTCGCCTATGTACCATCGCACCACACGTTTCCGCAGTAGAGTTCATTCCCACCACCTGGAGGCGTACCGCTCCCGAACGGTACGTTTCCAGCGTTCTTTTCTACCACGTACGTGCAAGCTCTGGAATGAACTCCTTGCATCGGTGTTTCCTCAGCGCTATGACCTGTCCTTCTTCAAACGAGGTATAAGGAGAGTACTCTCCTCGAGGTAGGCAGCGACTTTGTTGTGCTGGTCCCCTGGATTACGGAGGTCCATGAGCAGCGGTAGCCGCTTACCATCAGGCGGGTCGCTAGATCGTCTGCCTACTAGGCAAAAAAAAAAAAAAAAAAAAAAAAACATTTTCATTGTGGCGCACGCTGTTCGAAATTCGCGCAGTGAAATGCCGTCAAATCGGATAAAGTTTATAGCTGATTTCCAAGCATACATATTTTGTTGAGATTTACAAGTTATAAAAACGTATTTATAATTATACTAGCGGCCCGGCCCGGCTTCGCCCGGGTACAGATACGATTCCAGTCCATATTTTATTTCAACTCAATATGATTGCCGTTCTCGATAACGTTTATCCAATCCCGTCCTGTATTCTTCTGTCTCCTTTTATCCACCTTATACCCGTATTCTATTCCATCCCATCTCTCTAGGGTGAAAATCTATATTTATTTTTTAATTTATTAATTTGCTACGGGTATATTATTAAACTTTTACTACTCCGGCGACATTTATTGAAATCAAAAGATTAAATTTATATTTAAAATACACATCGGATTATATCTACTACCAAAATATGCTTACAATGCGTTTACAAAGGGCGAAAAACGAATACTCAAATTTGAATACGGCTTATTATTTGATTGGAAGTTTATATTGACAATCCTTGCATTATGTATAAAATAGCTTTTTTTGCTATTATATTCGCGTTGAATAGTTATTTTTATACTTATTTTGCAATTTATACACAGACAAAACATTGTGGTTTACTACGAATAGTTTAAGAGCGTTTATACGCTGCACGCGCTTTTTGGCTTAAAAACAGGACTTTTCAAATGAGTTAATAGCCACCAATAAACAATTTCAAATAAAAATACATAGTACTAATTTTAGAAAAGGTTGTCATCTAGGGATTTTGGTGGAAAACATTATAGATTGATGGATAATTTGTGAGTACTATACGGATTATTGAACACAAGTTTCGTTATTTAGGCTTTAAATGGCAATTTAGAAGCTTAAGATATCCGAAACCACTAAATATAAGATGAAAATAAAAATATTATCAGACTAATAAGACCCTTATGGAGGGATTTTGCTGAGAAAAATAATCTTTTTGTGTTTAGTTCCTGAAAAATAAAAATTTAAACAATGCGAAATTATTCAGAAACTCTCGTCAAGAACATATTTTTTTTCACCAACTTATCGTACATAATTTTTTATAACAATTGCATATTATAATAGAAGAACATCTTATCAATAAATTTCCATTTTTATATTTCAACAAAATTAGTTTTCATGTTTTCTACAAATATTTTAAAAACCACTATAAAACACGCTGTCCGACGTGGATCAAATCAGACCGCCGCAAGGCCTTCTAGAGGGAGGATGTAACGCTCGTCGCTCCGGCCTGGCTGCAGTCGATTATGCCGCGCGTAGTAAAAATAGCCACGCGCGGAATGCGATTACCACATCTTAGTACTTTGGTAGTAAAATATTTAATTATTTTTATTACCTACAATGATTTTGTAGTGAGTATATATTATGTTTCAGGTAATATAATGGGACGTAATTCCGAGGCTAAATTATGTTATGTATTGTAATATAAAATTAAATATATTTCGTAATTGTAAGGGGTTGTAAGGCCCCTAACACTATTTATGTGTTCGAACAGGAAATGATTAATAAAACGTCCGTAGTGTCTACTGATTGAACACTGATTTGAATGCAACTTAACAATGTAATAATAACGAAAATATGATTAGTATCCAAAATTTGTATTATTCTTTGCTTGCACAGTAATATTCGTCTACTTATAATGCAAATAAAATATTTTTATGATATTATATTACAGTTACATTTCAATTGAATATTTGAAGCGCACGGATCAAAGTTGTTTGAGCCGATTGTATAGCGAGCCGACGCGGCAGCTCTACGCACACAGCTTTGGTCGCTTATGTGTGCGTGAAATTAACGAAGAAATACCTATAGTTGACTTTGCGCGCAAGGTGTATACGCTCTTAATGAGAATAAAAAAGTTCAAGATGGCCGTTAAGTACCCATTCAATTTCTACGTAATTTCTTTAAGGGTGCCTGCCTCATATATCGATTTGGAGACCAATTGGACCAATAACAAAAAATTTATAGATAGATAATGTAGCTTTCACTAAAAATTTCTTTTCACTTTTTTTTACTAAAAATTTCGCAAAGAAACACCACAATTATTTTGTATGATTTTTTAAATATCGTCATTTTTGGGTGGTAAATCCATAGTTTTTGCTAAAATAGTAATTTAAACTATTTTATTCCTTAGAGTATTTATAAATAAAAGGGTATACACTATTAATTTAAGAAAAAATGTATTTACCACCTAAATATGGCCATAGGAAAATCATTACAAAAAATAAATTCGCTTTTTTTTGCAACTTTTTCTGTTGCATTGTGTCTGAAGTCGCTTAAACTACCACCCGACTTCGTTTTCGGTAGCAGTCTTGAGATACCCTGTATAAAGACGTACTACTTGGTCTGTGATAGAGATAGTTCACAGGCGTTTATATAGTTTTGGCAAAAATTGATATGTAATATAATTATGCATGCACGTATTTGTAAATGATTTTTATTTTTTTTAGCTGTTTCCACTTGGTTTACACCAATTCGACAAGTTTGTGACTTTTACATTTAATAGCTAAATAATTAACAAATAAAGCCTGCTGCCCACGACGCTTGTTTTGCTGCTGGATTGCTTGCGGGGTTCGCCGATGGCTGCTGGCAGCGCTGCGAGAATGTGACGTCACTGCTGTCTCTGAAGCGTGGTCGCGTGCATTTTCGGTGATCGAACGCGTGCTATTTTTCGTGATAGATTGCTTGCGTGTTTGGGGTTTTTTATGTTTTTTTTTTATTTTTCGTATAATTAGTGAGACTGGAAGGATCTTCAGGGCTTAAGAGCGTTTATACCCTTTGCGCGCTTTTTGGCTAAAAAACAGGACTTTTCAAATGAGTTAATAGCCACGAATAAACAATTTCAAATAAAAATACATAGTACTAATTTTAGAAAAGGTTGTCATCTAGGGATTTTGGTGGAAAACATTAAAGATTGATGGATAATTTGTGAGTACTATAAGGATTACTGAACACAAGTTTCGTTATTTAGGCAATTTAGAAGCTTAAGATATCCGAAATCACTAAATATAAGATGAAAATAAAAATATTATCCGACTAATAAGACCCTTATGGAGCGATTTTGCTGAGAAAAATAATCTTTTTGAGTTCCTGAAAAATAAAAATTTAAACAATGCGAAATTATTCAGAAACTCTTGTCAAGAATGAATTTTTTTTCACCAACTTATCGTACATAATTTTTATAGCAATTGCATATTATAATAGAAGAACATCTTATCAATAAATTGCCATTTTTATATTTCAATAAAATTAGTTTTCATGTTTTCTACATATATTTTAAAAACCACTATAAAACACGCTGTCCGCCGTGCATCAAATCAGACCGCCCAAGACCGCCGCAAGGCTTTCTAGAGGGAGGACGTATCGCTCGTCGCTCCGGCCTGGCTGCAGTCGATTTTTGCCGAGCGTCGTAAAAATAGCCACGCGCGGATTGCGATTGCCACATCTTAGTACTTTGGTAGTAAAACATATTTTTTCTTTTTATTACCTACAATGATTTTGTAGTGAGTATAAATTATGTTTCAGATAACATAATGGGATGTAATTCCGAGGCTAAATTATGTTATGTATTGTAATATAAAATTAAATATATTTCGTAATTGTAAGGGGTTTTAAGGGCCCTAACTCTTTTCATGTGTTCGAACACGAAATGATTAATAAACGTCCGTAGTGTCTACTGATTGAACACTGATTTGAATGCAACTTAACAATGTAATAATAACGAAAATATGATTAGTATCTAAATTTGTATTGTTCATTGCTTGCACAGTAATATTTGTCTACTTATAATGCAAATAAGCTATTTTTATGATATAATATTACCAATATATAAATCATTAGTTACATTTCAATTCAAAATTAGAATTTTGAAGCGCACGGATCAAAGTTGGTTGTGCTGACTGTATAGCGAGCCGACGCGGCAGCTCTACGCACACAGCTTTGGTCGTTTATGTGTGCGTGAAATAAACGAAGAAATACCTATAGTTGACTTTGCGCGCAAGGTGTAAACGCTCTTAAACAAAAATGTAATGTAAATATATTAAAAATTGAAGTATGAAATTAAAAATCCAAAAAATGTAGTAACAAATAAAGTTGAAATGTTATAGATACATACCCGAGCTCACTAAATACCATGTTTAGTAGAACATTCTGTCCTGTATCACGCCGTAACAGCCACTCGCAACTCCACAATCGACGTTTTCGTTGTTCAAGCTCTCGTTTCCGTTTAAAAGCAATAATAGTACAGGCAACGAAGCAACGGTTTACTCTTGTCCGCAATGCATAATTTGCCAGGAGTTTTTTCTTTCATGAAGAGGTGGCATATGACCCCACTAAGTTAAAAACCCAAAATACTTACAAAAATGGCGTCCGCTAGAGCCGCCATTTTGGAAAACGCGTTTGAAGCCATATCTCCGGAACCGTCCACTTTAGGCCCATCATGCTACGGACCTTTCTTGTATATAATTAAATTTCCCATCTTTTTTGTTCAATATTTTTTTTGTACCATTAACCGTTCGTCTTCAAACGTGTTTTCCAAAATTGCGGCTTTAGCGGACGCCATTTTTGTAAGTATTTTAGGTTTTTAACTTAGTGGGGTCATATGCCACCTCTTCATGAAAAAAAAAACTCCTGGCAAATTATGCAGGAAAAAATGCTTTGTTGCCTGTACTATAACTGCAGCTGCCACTATAATAGTTTTTCTACTTTAGACTTTAGAACCCTTCTTTAGACGCCAGTGCAGTTTTCACATGCTTAACCCGCTAGATCCTTTCAGTTATTGAGATGCCAAACCCATGGCGTTTTTAAGGGTTCCGCACAAAAGGTAAAAAATGAAACTGCCTCCGCTGTCTGTCTGTCACCAGGCTGTATCTCATCAATAGTGATAGTGATAGCCAGAAAGCTGAAGTTTACACAAATTATGTATTTCCGTTGCTGCTATAAAATATACTAAAAATATTAAGGGGTCCCCATACCATAAACGTGTTTCCTTTTCTTATTTTTTGCTCAATATTAATAACGGTAACAGGTAGACGCTTAAAATTTTTCCAGAATATTTAGTTGTATATTTTACCTTTCAAAATAAATAATTAAGAAAAATAAATATTAAAGGGCATATCCCATACAACAAACATATTTTTAACTCGATCTTAATAAACAGGAACAAACGTGATTTATAGGGTTTCTTTTAAAGATGATGGTACGGAACCGTTCGTGCGCGAGTCCGACCCGCACTAGGCCGGTTTTTTTAATTGCATGAATGGCGAGACGAGCATGCCGTGGACCAGATGTTAAGCGATACTACCGCTCAGTACAGTGAACAGTAGCAAAACTATGAGCAAAACCAAAAAACACACATTGTTTTATACAATGTAGTGGTAAGGATGGTACATAAAGCGCAATACGCACCAAGGGCCCTACTATATTCATTCGAAACGAAGTTCAAACTTCGGATCATCAAAGTTTATATACGACTAGCGGTCGGGCCCGGCACCGCCCGGGTGCATACACGTTTTAAAATGGCGGTCAAAATGTTTAATTCTGACTATCAGTTTAGAATATCGCCCAATCGGACCACGAAAAACGAACAAAATTTCCTCGTATTTGCTAGAAATATCACTACTGCTTTCCTCCTATAGGTCATAGCGTGATGATATATAGCCTATAGCCTTCCTCGATAAATGGACTACCCAACACTGAAAAAGAATCATTCAAATCGGACCAGTAGTTCCAGAGATTAGCGCGTTCAAACAAACAAACTCTGCAGCTTTATAATATTAGTATAGATACGAATGTACCTACATATACTTATGGTCGTTATTGACTTATGGTCGTAACCAGGGATGTTGCGAATATTCGCATCCGCATCCGCAAATGCGGAACTTCCGCATACATTTGGACATCTGCATCCGCATCCGCATCCGCAATAATCGATGCGGATGTTTTATGCGGATGCGGATGTAATACAAAATGAGACAAGACAGAAATTTGGCGGTGCCGGCTAATGGCGCGTGCCGTTCGGAAGTAGTGTTGCCAGGTGTCCCGCTTTTCAGGGGTTTGGTAACGTGTCCCGATTGAACCTTCGGCGGGACGCAAAATGTCCCGCTTTTTGACCACCGTTCCCAGAACGAATAAAAAACGAAATCTTACACACTTTTATTTATAATCCGTACTGTATTTCGCGTTTTCCTACAATTATTTACCTACTTAGTATCTATTTCGATTCTAAAGTAGTTTCGATAGGCTGATTCCAAAAAAATATAGGGCTTTGAATAAGTTCTTGCGGTTTGTTCACGAATTCCTTTCTTATTTTAGATGGTAATACATGTGTAAGGAAATACTGTTAGTGAACTTACGTCTAGTGAATATTAGCTAGCTCCAACGAAAATTCCTTAGTAACAATTTCAAGTTTCATACGGATTAGAGAGCATTACTGGCGATTTTTTTACGACATGTATATGTAGATTTAATTCAAAAGAAAAACGCATCTTAATTTCACATAATTCTCTTCGAGCATTATAGCGAGCATAATTTGTCAAAATTCATGTGCAAAGACGTGTCGGAAAATATAAATTTTCATCTTGGCGATAAAGATCGCTCTGGTAAATCGAATAGTTTTAGTCTGAGAATTTAAGGAATAACTTGATGTACACCCATAGTAAACGCTAGAGGAAAAATTAAAATCGTTTTGTATTAATTTATGAAATATTTGGAGTAAGGTAAGAAACCTCTGCCTATCCCTTCTGGAAAAAAGGCGTGAGTTTATGTATGTATGCATGCTAAGAAACTATGGCGCCTTATGAATTGAAGCCTCGAGAGATATAGTACTTGGTCTGATTGAGCTGCGCTTTCATTATTATACTAATAACCAAAAACGGCTATTATCTTTGACAGCCTCCAAAGACGCAACGTTTTTCTACGTAATAAGTATATGCTGCTAGAAAGAGGGAGAGCAATAATTGGTGTACAAGTAATACGTTATATCCACAAATTTTAATAGATACATAATTTATGCCTACAAATTGAAGTGTTGGTTAAAAATAAAAAAAATAGATTAGTCAAATTACTTTTTTACTAAGATTTTAACATCAAAAAGCACAAATAACATTAATGGTTGAACCATATTTTTGCAAATTTACATCATAGGCCATAGCAAACCCATTCAGCATTTTGTATTGGGGAGTTATGAAATAAACTCACTTGTCACAGCTCATAAGAATTATAATTAAATACTGAATTCGTTTCATCACGTGCTTATTTGCGTTAAGATATCGGCAAAATTATAATTGTATGCAATCTGTATATGGAATGTTTTAAACGATTGCTGAAGAATATTGCTTAGCTACAATTTACTTTTAGTACACATCACTTAAAACCAATGTTTGTAAACTAAACCAATGTGTAATGAATTTGTTTGTTCACACAATATATCCTTACAATTAGTTAAGAAACCATAAGCATAGGAAACATTGATAATGCTACAAATAGGAAATATTAAACCAATATTTTTATTATGTAGGCCTTTTGCTAACGCAAATGTAATTATACAATTTTGGGTCATGTATGTTAAAACTCTGACATGCTTTTACAGAGAGAAAGTGTGTGATATTAGTTTGCCAAATTTTGTATATTATTTAAGCAAGGTATCCATCGCAACTAAAACTGGTATTGTCTACTGGTTGCCTGGCATGTACTACACCACATTACCAGAATTAAAATATTGATTAATAAGATGAAATAAGGTTGGGTAGTGGAACACAATGTAATATATTTTTAAAGTTTTGTATTACACAAGGTGACATAAATCTATCATGGTTTTGCTAACTTGGATGTGTAAATGCACTCCAGTAATACACAGCTATTGGGTGACCTCACAAGGAAAAATCAAATTTGTCGTGAATGTGCAATCAAAAAGCTCTCACAAAAGTATCACTGCTGCTACGTGAGAAAATCTCTATTTTAATAATTCATCACATTATACAGATTTCCATATATATATCAATAAATTCGACTACGTTCAAAACGACGAACCTCGAAAGAATTTATTTCCGTTTCTTTAATTATAATCTATATGCCGAGTTGTTGTAATATCTTAGTGTTTGAATGGAGAAATACAATCTGCATAATTCTTACGAAGTCCGTACAGTAATTGGATATAATCACAGTTAATAGATCAATGTAAATCTCTGATTAAATATACTATTCATATTATGTCATAAATAACATATTAATACAATTTACCTGTTTACTACAAATTCAATTAGATTTTAATATAAAACTGTAAACTATCTAAATGGGATTAGAGCAAAAAATGTGGAAAGCAATTAGTCTGAAATCGACCAAACAAAGCTGCAATAATTTGTTAATGCATAGTGTTTCCGGAAGCTTGTGTAACTTTAAATCATTTGATATACCTTTATTGAATAGCAAACATAAGTTTCTAATTATTCATGTTCATCTTATTCAACTCCTCGTCAGAGATTTTCATCGTTTATTACGGCTAAATATTAACTAATAAAGGAAACCTTAAATTATACTAGCATTAATATAGGAGCGCAATTTTTTCATTGAGCTCTTCATCAATAATTTTGCTAGGACCTAGGTTATTGCAAACTCATTTTGTTTTTCTTTGCAATATGTAAAATTGAAATAATGGTAGATGAATGCATAAGTAAGTATATTCAATAAATCAGATAATTAATACTATGTTACTTGTGAAAATTTAAATGCGCAGTTACATAAAAGAAAATCAATTTTGCTTGATCAACAAAAAACCTTTGATACTTTAAAAAGTACATTGCAACATAAAGCATCAAGTGTCGGGCATTTCAATTTCATCACAATAGAAATAAATATTCATTAGCTATAATATATAACCAAGTACTTCTACTGAAGTGACACAGCTCTAGGCACTCACAATATTAAATAATAACAGTGAAAAATAGCTGTGCACCTGTAAAATTTTGTAAACGACAAGAACCCAAAATATACTAAATTAAGGTAACAAACTCTGCATTATAAGAGCATGAGTGGTGAGCTTGATGTGGATGTTATCATTTAGTGTTATGAATGTTTCCGAGATGCAGTTGAGGCGTGTTGAGGGCACCGGCGGCGCGTTCACTCCACGTCCATCTGTTCGTGGCTCTGCGGCTGGTCGGCGGGCGCGGGCGCGTCAGGCTGCCCGTCCCCAGTGGGGTTCGCAGGCGGAGGTGTCTTCTCTTTTGGTTTCGGTTTGTTTAGAATAGGGTTCACAATATTCTCAAAGTTCTGGAATTAATCAAAAAAATTTTTTTTTTTGTTTTTTAATACATACAGTTACTATTTTATTGTAATATTTAATATTTTCACAAATTATACGTAATAGCAGTTGAATTTAAAAATATAATGGTCTGTATTTGCAACTCTGTTTGAAATTTATATCTTGTTTATTACTTTTGTTATCTGTTATAGTATTTATTATCTAATGTTTTTTCGTGGATAACACTGAACGTATGTTACCTGTCGCTCCTGCCGGATCTGGTGAGTGGTGTGTGGCGGTTGTTGGTGGCGTGGCGTATGTGCGAGAGCCTGGCGCGCACTCTCTAGCCAATTCAGCGCGTTCTTTGACGTTTCCACGACTTTCTGTATGTCCGCTTCACTTAGGTGGGTATATTTCGCATCTCCTGACCTGAGAATATGATTATTTCTCTCTAAATTTGGAAGTTCAACTTATAATACCCTTGTATTCATCACTTATCGGAGGAATAGGAACTACTAGTTAAGACTTAGGTGGTATTAAATATTTTATATGTCTCACTTACTTGTACAAGTCGATAGCTTTATTTGTTAATTGAATGGCAAGTGCGAAATCGTCCAACGCTCCCGGGCGAAGTTCAAATTCTAGGCGGCGCTGCTTTATGGGCTCGCCCTCTGTTTTCAGTTCGGTTAACTTGTCACTGTATACCTGTTATAAATGGATGAATATTAATGATTGTGAAGCAATGATCAGCCCAATATTGATGGATTTCTGTGACTTGTTAGAAAGTATTTATGCATGTGCTTGGTGGTAGAATATACAATTTGAAGCAAGGTTCTATTAAATAATAGATTAAAATACTGACAGAATTCCCAATTGTTAAGAACGCAAATTAACCAGAATTTGCGTTCTCAAGTGCCACTATCCAAAATGACTTTAAAATTTAATTATATCTTCATTAACATTAGTAAGTCATAAATAAGTTATGTTTTATATGATCATAGTAACAAAACGACCAGTTCATACTGTCGTAGACACTCGGATGTAAGGGCTCCTCTACATTTTTGGCGCAACCGTACGCAAAAACTCGACATCGAACAATTCTTGTTTCACTACTCAGCGGGCGGGAACTTGATCCGCACAAACGTGTAATTTGGAGATGTAATATGCTAGAAGTAACACTACTGCATGCATGCTATACTGCGTGACTATATTATCCTGTCAATTGATCGCTGAAGATTCAAATTTCAACTGTTCCAATTTTTATTTTTAGCAACAAAATCGGTGAAACAAATCTGTATTTTAGTCAAAATTAATTAAAAATTGTTAAAAACCCATCACACATTGGACGAAAAATCACGAAATATCACAAGGGTCTAGTAAGATATCACGTGTATTTTTTTTTCGACACATAATTTTCATTAAAATGCTTCTTAATATATTTATCGTATGATTACACGATTGTTTTATTATATAATGGTGCTTAATTTCAGAATAAAAATGTATTATACTTTATATACTATATTATAAATTATATTAACAATTATCTCGGGTAAGTATACTGTATTATACTTACCCGAGATAATTGTTTTTATGGTATGGTGGTGCTATTCGCTTTACATGTACGTCTACGACATGCCATGCCCAGTGCCAACAATACATGTTTGCGATATACCCTGACCGCACGCTTAGAGACTTGGGTAAGCAGCAAAATTAACACACGTGCTCTCACGCCGTTGGTGTCGGACGACTGCATAGTGTATGGCGCATTTATTGTAGACTGCAGTGATTGTGCAACGCATAGGTACGCGCGTGCGTTTCGCAAAAAATATTTTAAAATGCGCATGCGCAAACTGGCCGGTATGGCGTGTGGAAGCGAGACGAAGGCACTGAGTCTTTATTGTTTTACATACATTTTATATACATTTAATTTATTACTGTAATTATTATTTTTTTCACTTTTGTTTTATTTTTAACTTTGTTTCGTTTTTTTTTTGTGTTTGTAAATGTTAGTTTTACATGTTCCATTTTGATTTCGTATTTTTTTATTTAAGTTCAAGCTCAATATTTATTACGATTTATTGTATGTTGGCCAGCGTTCGCATATCACTCTAGGTGACCACTGAAAATCAGCGTTGCGCTGTGCCTCACGCCGCAGGGCGACATTAAGCTGAGTGGTCACCTAAGTGTCACAACAATGCGACGCGCAGTCTTACATTACCTATGTGTTACTTATATACTTACTAGCAGCCCGGCCCGGCTTCGCCTGGGTGCAAATACAGATTCCAGTCCATATTTTATTTAAAATCAATATGACAGCCGTTGTCTAAACTGCTTATCCAATTCCAATACCATCCTGTACCTATTCTTATGTCCCATTTTATCCACCTTATATTCTATTCTATCCCATCTCTACTGATTCAAATCATTATTTTGCTATGCCAATCTGTCGGCTATCCCAGCCCTCTCCCCTACCTCCCACTCTATCATATCCCGTTTCTCCATATCCAAATAGTGTGCCTTATAAATTTTTGACATTAAACACTTTAGCGATTTTGATTATCCATGCAATATTCCATCCCTTATTTCACCCCCACTATGCTGTTTTCCAAAAATATTACGCCATTACTTTTTGTTAATAATAAAGAGATGAAATATAAATTTTCATAGAGATACACTCACACTCACACACACAATTAATGTAGTAACAATTATATTTAACTGGTTTCTCAAGACACAGGCAACGCCTTATTTGAGAATCCCTGCAATATTCTCCATAGTAATATAAAATTGTTTTTTTATTCAGTTCAGTTCAGTTTTTATTTTTATGTGTTATTCTATTAAAGATTTTTCATTTTCAAGAGATTTTCTATCTTGAAAAGAAGTAAGTGTGAATATTATTTATTTGATTGTCCTATATTTATTTAGCTTCATAATATACTCTTTAGTTTACGCAAAATTTCTGAACGTATGCATAAATATTTGACAATCAATTTAAATGTCAACCACTTTTCATTACTGTCATTAATTTACATCTTTATAATCTAAAATACGCTATAAATCGAATATTGTGGCTATATGTTGTCGATTCGAAACCTTTATTTAAATACGTTATTTAATTTGAGGGCAGAGTTTACCGTATCGACGGTATGAAAATTTAATGTTTGACATTTACAAACTCATAATCATATTGTATTGAAAAATGTTTTTTCCTTTATTTTATACTTTTCAATTTAATCGAGATAAAAACTATCCTACCATTTAAGTTGGAACAAATAAAACATATCTACAAAATTTTATTATAATCAGTTGAGTTGTTTAGGAGTTCATCGCGGACAAACAACGTGACACGTGAATTATATATATTAAGATTGTTTTAATTTTTTCTGTGTTCATGTATGTAGTGTCAGTGTGTGTGTGTTGTATTGTGGTGACAAATAAATCTGTTTTCTTCTTCTTATATCCGTATTTAAAGATAATATTCGAACTCGCCTGTCTGTTCTGGTCCTCGCCCTCGTCGTACAGCCACTGCTCGAGCGCGTCGAGCTGCGCCACGAGGCGCGCGCGCGCGTCGCCCGCCACGAAGTCGTGCAGCGCCTCGCCCGCGCACAGCTTGCCGCGCAGCTCGTACACGTACTCCTCGAGAGCGTTGCGAGCGTCCGCGCGCTCCTTCTCCTGCCTGTCTTGCGCTTGCATCTTGCCCTGCAAATGTTTATTGTTAGAATTCATTATCTAACATTTAATGATTTCTTTCTCGCCAACCCGCACTACGCCAGCGTGGTGGACTATATGACCTAACCAGTCTCAATCGTACTTTCGATTGTAGAGTAGGCCCGTGCCCTGCAGTGGGACGTATATGGGCTGATACAGTAATGATTTCTTAGGTTCACGCGAATGTTACTCATTAGAATAAAACTATTGTTTACGGATTTTATCGTTTACAGCTTACAGCGAAACGTCGGGAAGTCAAAAATTAAAATTAAACTAAATCCGCGATAAAATCCGTAAATTATAGTTTTATTTCAATATCTAACATTTGTCTATGTATGCGTATGTATGGTAGTGACTGCCTCAAAAACTTTATTAAATAAATAACACACAACAGTCACATACACAGTCCTGACTTCACACTAAAATCGAGACTTGTATCTTGGGTATCAGAAACTACGAGAGACTTTTCGGTCTCAGAAACACCCAGACCCAAAAAAATATTTGTGGGCCGCACAAACATTTCTCCCGTACGGGGATCGACTGTTGGATGTTATTTATTAATCATCACCCTCTAGCCATGTTAACAATTTAGTTTTTATTCATTTCATTCTTTCACAAGCAATTCTGTTGATAGTTACACATTAATAAACAATTTAATCTAGAACTTACCTCCTGCTCCATATATCCGTTAAGTTCGTGTTGAGAGAAACCATGCGTCTGAGCATCAATAGGAAGTTCTATTGTTTTTACGACTACTTTCTTCGATTTATCCTTTGACTTATCCTTTTTGTCGTCAGTATCCTGAAAATAATAGTGAACCGTTCACAACTTTTAAATTGTGAAATTCCCCACCACCTCCACTGCTTGGATTATAAGCATTTAAAGCAATATTCTTCAATAGCATACGTCCAAGCGGTGTGGTGACCCATTTGCACCTACTGTGTATACACTAGTGGTCTCACCACATTCGTTAGCATACGTCACATTCCCGCAAAATCCACTCGGAGAGTCAACATTTCCATCTTGTACGAAAACATGCGTGGACACAGAGACAAAACGACAAAAGAACAAACACAAGTAGATGACTAAAATCCAAGAATCCAAGCGCTTTATTAAGAATTTTGTGCAAATGGGGCCTCAAAGTTGAGGATGGGGAGGAAGCAGAAACGTGGTGTTTGTAGCCCATGACTCATGAGGGCTATCGTCCAAATACACTTTAACAATTGAATGTGTTAGTGGGAAAATGATGGACAACAAACACCACAAGAGTTACTCGTCACGCGCTACCAACACGTACCCCGCTGAACCACTGTCCTACTCTCTGTGTCCACGATTGTTTTTGTTGCGGCTCCCCCTTCATTTCCTCGTCTCTCACCTCTTGGCTTTCAGGACCATTTTGTTGCTGATCTTGCGTACCACCGCTAGTGTCCATCGGCGCGTCTTGGTTCTGCGCGTTTTCATTGGCGTTCTCCATTTCTATGCTCTCGTTTTGCGACGCGTCCTGTTTCTTTTCAACGAGTGATGCCGATGCTACGGTTATTATGCCGTGGAGGTTTACTCTAACTTTCAGTTTCACTTTCTGGGACTCTCCTTCAGGTGTAGGTTGAACATCTCTGATGTGCCACTGACCTAATGATTAAATTATGGTGCAATTGATTCAGATTGTGAACATATTAAATATAACATACGAGTATAAAGTGTACCTTTGCAAGTTATGTTTTTACGTACCAATAAATGTGTCAGGGCAAGGAACTTGGTCTGAATAATAAGCACTGACGGTGAAGGGTTCTTTTCTATAGAATGTCAACATTTTTGAGAATGGTGCAGCATGGAATGCGGGGAATACCTGTAAAAAATATATGGAACATTTGAACTCACATTAGGTATATTGCGCAGCTGGCATAATCAGTATAAAGTGTGACTTATATATTAACAATATGTGAGAAGTGTTTGTAACTTTCTGTGTAACTTAAATTTGTCGCAAATAAACATTGGTCTTGGTGTAAATTTTGTGATGTTGTGAGGCGTGTAGCCTAGATATTCGTTAAAAACTATATACATAATACAAAAAAATAATCATGTTTAATGTAAACAGCGTCAAAAACCCAAAATTGGTTTAACTTTATCAACATTATATATATTTGTATTTGTAGTAATGTTACCTCCATGTCTCCATCCTCTCCGCGAGCGGCGTCCCAGGCGAGGCGCACGGCGTAGGGCTGCACGTCCGTGATGCTGAACTCGCGCACGCGCACCGCCGGGCTCAACATGGCGCATTGCAACGCGCAGCCTCGGGCCACCGCTTCATCCTTATCATTATAATAACATTTACATGTAGTAAACTGGTTATGAAAAGAGCAACAATCGAGTTTCTGGCCCATTCTTCTCTAGTGAAAAATGCATTCTGATCCGGGTGGTAGATAAAAAAATGACAATCTAAATGATGTAGAACATCCTAATGGATTCAATAAATTATTTTAATTTTTTAGTAAATCACGAAAAGTTTGCAAATTATTAATAACGTAATAAACATGATTTTATACTATATATTTCTTACCTGATTTAACGTTGTAGAGGCATGCTTGCCGAACACCTGCTCTATTAAACTCTTAACAGCTGGGATTCTTGTAGACCCACCCACAACTTCAATGGAATGAATTTCTTCAGGTCGTAATTCTAAAACATGTAATAATTATAGATTTTCTGCATTTGTATAATAGAATTTTCTTTGTAAAAGAAAAAGGCAAAAGGGACATACTTGCATTATGAAGGATAGCCCTTAGAGTTCTTTCAATGCGAGTGAATGTATCAGCACAAATCTGTTCCATTTGTGAACGCTGCATTTCACCAGACACATCACGCTCCTCCATGAAGCATTCAATGTTCAGTGGCAATCTTGTGCTATTAGCAGACATTTGCTTCTTTAACTTTTCAATCTCTTGGAGTAAACGGAGGAATGCTCTGCAAAATAATTATTATATGGATATTTTGGCTCAATGTACTTTTTATGCAAACTATGAAATCACCTATACTAGGGAAAACAGCAGTTTAAACATTATTACCTTTGATTTTTCCTGGCATCCAGCTTATATCTAGTTACAAAGTCCTGGCAGAAGTATTCAGCAAGAGCCAAATCTAAGTCCCTGCCACCACACTGCGGGTCTGTTGCAGTAGCCAGTACACGCAGCTTGCCTTTGTTGAAGGCACAAGCTGCCACCTGATTACAGGAAGTCAAGTATTAACAAACATGGTTTGCAACTATAGTAGAAACCTAAAACATCCAGACATCATTTAGGCACATTTGCAATTATCCACAAATTACAATATTATATTATATTCATTGTGAGCAAATATTTATAATAAGGTTGTGGAAGCTCTTCTCTGTTATATTACTAAAAAAAACACATGCTAAATATTGGTTTATGTATTTGACTAATTTTGCATACAACAAATTTTGTAAATCGATTCACAATTAAACAAGTTAGAAATGTTTAAATCTTGTAGTGGAAGAAGAAAGAATACAAAACATAGCTAGTGATGATACTATTCTTAATATGCATTAGAGTGTGTGGGTGTGATAGAGAAGATTACATGTCCCAACTACACTGCCACTTTTTAACTGAAAATACTAATATTTGCTTCATGTTACAAGCTACTTTAATACTGTTTTGACACAATTGTTTTATTTTAATGATTTTTACGTTTGAATGCAATATAATACAAAAAAAATTATGACAGTTCAAATCCTATTAGAATATCCTATACTCATACATTAATGTCCATGCATTTTTCTCATTCTCAAGATATAAATATTATAATTACCTGCAAAGAGCTGTGACCAAAATCAACAAAAACAACATTTCTTGGTTTTTCTTCAGGAGCAGGGAGATCTTGTTTATAAATGCCATAAGTAAGTGCAGTGGCAGTTGTCTCATTCATCAGGCGTAATACATTCAAACCTGAAAACAATAATATTTCTTCAACATTTTTATATGAAGTCAGCTGTGGTATTTTTTTTTTGTATCCAAGGGCTTGTTGCTTAAACATTGATTGCATTCAGTTGTACCATTTATGCAACAATATTATTGTATTCTTATACATATTAATTTGAGATTCAAGTAAGTATATCATTCTATAAAATTTTACTCAAATGTCAATATGTTAAAGTATGATATTCAAGCCAATTAGAAAAATATTGTATATTATTTTATGACAGGTGACATTTTATAGCTTGATAGCCTCCATGGCGTAGTTGGCTAAACACTGGCTGTGATATGAGAGGAACCAAGTTCTCGTATTTTTCTTAATATAGGTAAATATTTTGTCAATTTCTTTATAACATCACTCACCAGATATAGACGCTGCATTCAGAAGAGCATTCCTCTCAGAGTTTGTAAAATAATCAGGCACTGATATAACACAATCATTAATCTGAGTTTGCAAGGCAATAGCAGCACTTTCCTTAAGTTTAGTGAACAGCATGGCAGTTATCTGAAAACCAAATAATGTGAAAGATTCCTGACTAACATAATAAGTTTCAATATTAGTAATTTAGATGAGGTATAAGCTAAGGAAATTGGTACATTTTGCTATAGGTATATTCACAGCAATATTCACTTTAAATAAGATTAATTTATTAATGAAAAATTATTTAATTTAACTAAGTGATTGTACAACAATCCCCAAAAAAAGTAGGTCATTTCAATTTATATAACATTGGAGCCAAAATTGGTAAAATATTATAAAAATAAAGTAATGAAATATGAGATGTTTGTAATCTATAATGTTTGTCAATCTTAATACCTGCTCTGGGCTAAATACATTATCTTCACCAAGATAATTAACTCTTATTCCGATTCCACCATCGGACCTCTGCTCCACCTTAAATGGGAAGTGTTTAAGCTCTTTTTGGACATGTGGATCAGAGAATTTTCTTCCTAGAAGTCTCTTAAAGCCAAACACAGTATTCTTCATGTTTGTCACCATCTGATTTTTTGCAGCTACACCTAATATTCGATTCTTTGGCGAGAAAGCCACACATGATCTGTAATCAATGAAAAATAGTGCCCACATCTAATATTACACTGAAATTACACTCATATAGACAATAGGTAACAATGAATGACTATTGATATTGTTTAATTGTATAATGGGTTAGTGGCAAAAGCAATAGCTACAAATTAGAAATGATAAACATATTGATTATGTTCCAAAATTTTATATCATATTACATAATTTTAGCATCACTATGGTGATGTATCTCCATAAATTATTATGTCAAGAGAGACATTACAATAAGCTGTTCATTTTTGAAAAATCATTAACCAAACTTGAATTTATCAATCTAATTGCAGCAAAAATTGATTGTTCACAGTAATTTAAACATTTTATGATGATTCACAGGTAATGAATACTAGATAAATGAAGTGTTCCTAGCAGATTTTTTAGGTAATTACACAATTTTATGAACTAAATAAATAAAATATTATTTGTCACTGTAATAATATGCGTTATAACCTAACATTTAATAGAACATTCAAATACATATTGATGGATAAGGAAATATTCACATATGTCTAACTAAGAATTATATCTTCAATGAGTCAACCATGGAAATAAGTCAAATTAAACAATTTGAATTTCAAATAAAAAATTTGATATAAGCAATAGATAAGAAATCATATTTTCACCAAAAATACAAAATAACCATAGAATAACCACAAAACAATGTATTTTATAACTGATAACATAACTTTTATAATTCCTACATTTTATAAATGCATAGATTGCACATTAAAAATAAACTTCTATTGATGATGTAAGATTATTATATATCATGCGATTTACAAAATCCTTGAAGTATTTTTTGTATTTTGATATTTTTCTGTGATCAATAAATAGCTTTGTAGTAATGAAGTTATTATGGAAACTCATGTTTAATACTGATAACATATTCACTCTAAAATTAATTGACATCAACTATATTTGACCACATTGCTGTCTTTCAAGACTCCATTTTTATATATGTGTAAATGCAATTGATTTCTTTGGTTAAATATGGACACATGACCATGAACTGAATAACAAAAAAGTATGAAATGAAAAGGACTTCATGTAAATAATATATTACATCAGAACCATCACTAGTGTATTTCGTTAAGTTTATATGAATTTTATTATTATTTACAATGATGTTGATCTACCCTGACCAGATGGCCACTGCATGAATTAAAAGTTCTATGATGAATGTGCAAAAATTCGACGTGCTTGTATGTTCTATGACACTTTATTTTAATAGTATAGTTTAAGAAGGTAATTCAATCTCTGTGATAGCCTGTATAATATAATCTAAAAACACCCAATGTAAATGTTATAAAGGCCATGGACTTATTATACCCAAATACGGTTTTATGCATGACATTTTGCTAACCCAAGAATGGATATTGAATCGAAATGTCACTTTTACACATAAAAGTGAGAAATATCTGCAAGTACAGCATTTAAAAGTTTAATATACTTACGGAGTACCTCGGAGGCTGTAATCATTTGCTATAGTTTCTATACCACCTGCTTTAGCTACAGCGATATAACATGATTCATTTCCGAAATCAATACCAATGACGGACATAGCAGCCATCTCAAAATTATCTTTTTCTTTTTACACTTGTAATTTATTAAAATATAACTCCCGGATCGCACGATCTGAGAAACACGTTGTTCGAGTTGACAATTGATCGGTCTATCGCAATGTTCGCACACAAACGCCGGTTTATCGCCGCATAGCTCCTTCGTTTGTACCCGAATTTTCTAGAAGTATGGCGAAGAGATGTCCAAAGGAATTGGAATGAGTGTGCAAATCGATTCAAGTTTAGAAATAAGTTGAACCGATAGTATCGATGTTACATATACCTACATATTTGTAATCTAGATTGTAATAAATTAATTATTTGAAGTTCAAATAAATATAGATTTAAATTCCACTGTTATATAATTTACTATTATTTTTAATAAATCTACTGTAAATGAAAAGTTAAAGAATGGGATTTTTTGCACCTTTTGTTCCGCTGCCATCTTAAGGTAAAATCACACTATTCTATGTGTAAGACGAAATACTATAGTGTGATATGTGATATGATAGCCAGGAATAGCGGTGCCGCTGGGATTAGAGGACTGGTTTTTATTTATTGGTTTGTATATTTGTATATTAGGCATATACTGGTTGGTATTTATTCATATAACTTTAATAAGATAAAGCAGTATTTATGTGGTAACAAATAATATTTTCATCACATAGGTATGTATTTTTAAAATTCATTTTTTAGTAGCTGCCCTCTTAAACCAATTAATATATCCATACTTTAGTTTGAAATCCATACACAGATATTGTAGATGACAAAGCATAACAGTTTTGTAGTGATGTACAATATATCGATAGATTAGATATCGATATTAATTTGCTACGCAATGAAATACGAGTAAAAATAATACAGGAAATTATGTATTTAAAAAAAATATTTTGCAGTTCAATGTGACAATTTACTATACCTTTATTGCTTTTTCCTAATTCTTGTGCTAATTCCTAATTAATACTAAACGAAAAAGATCATGTAGAAAGTTGAAGACGAAAAGAGGTATAAACGTTCTACTATCCAAATATTGGAGCGATACAATGAAGACTACCACAGACCAATAAGAAGACTACGTACTATTGCTATACGACCAGATTAAAACCAATTGCCCGAATTTGAATGCATTAGTTTCGAAACGCTAAATGTCATATCTACCTCGTATTTGGATAATATATTTCGATCGTAATCGATACAGGGAATCGGTACGGACTCGTGCAGCACTAATACGGGGACCACAGAATACTACAGAAGTCAAGCTTGTTCCACTCAAACGTCCCGACCTCCAATTTTGACGTAAGCTGTCATTTTTATAGGAAAATACACTAGTAATGAAAAAGCGTCCTAAATTCAAAATATATTATAAAAAGCGTTATGAAAAAAATATATATAATGCTTGAATAAAGCACCTTTAATGTAACATTGGCCAAAAAGACATTAGCAATAGGCATATTTAAAAAAAAAACAGGCAAACTCGTGTGTTGTTTAAGAACAACGACGAGTGGTGCGCAGGATTTTTTAAAAATGTAAATATTTATTTTTAACTCTCTTATTGTTGTTATATAGTTTATTAAAAGATACCTTTACATTAATAATTATCAATTATAATCTAATAATAAGCCATATTCGATGCGTGATTCGAAGTTTTTTAGACACGAAAGTAAATCACGGTCGTTGTTTGTCGGTTTTCATTAAATATTTCTGTGTTAATTCTATGAAAAAATGATAAATAAAGTGTTAGAGAGAGAAAACATATCATAAAGAATAAATAGGTGCCATTTGATAATTGAAATATCAAAACAATTCAATATTTTAATTGATTTCCAGTATTCCGTAGAAAGTCGCGCGCCATTTTTTGTAAGATCAGAGTTTGCGTTCCAAAGTTTTTGTTCAAACTAGAATGTGTGGTATGTTTGATGCTTAGAGTATATACATATAGAGGGAGCGCTGGTACTTCGAAAACGTAGATAAAAATGGTGGTGCCGGGACCACCTTTTTCTTCTCTACATCCAGTGTGAATTGTGACAGCTTGGAACACGCATGACTTACATGAAAAAGAAAAATCAAAAAATGTAGTTTAGCGCTATCGAATACCATCCAAATTTATTTTAGGGGTTAATTATTAACTGTGTATTCGTTTATCATCGACAATAAATCCAATTTCTTATTAATTAACAAGATATAATTTAAATAATTTTACAGAAAAACATTCATATTTTTGAATTTTCGAACGCCTTTTTATTCAATGTTGCAAGTAATTAAATTGTTGAAATTCCGAAAAAGTTCCGGAATAATTTTTATGTAAAAAATATAAAATATTTGAATTTGGAGCGAAATAAATTATAATAAGCCAAGGGTGAGTTTTATTTTTCATTTATTATTAAGATTTTGTATTATGACAGCTTAAAACAATGTAACGTGAATATTTTAATTTCCGTTTATTTATTTATTTATATATTTTTCGTGGAAAAGTCATTTATCGGTAACTTTAATATAGCAGTGCTACCAACATAACGAACAAGAAAATATCTACGTTTTTGAAGTCGCAAATGTATGACAGCGCTCCCTCTATATATAAATACTCTAAGGTTTGATGTTGGATGTGATTGTTATAAATTAAGTATGATGAAGCCAATTATATGGTGATTTAAATTTTCAAAATCAAAGAATTAATTTATTAATTCAGTTTAAATATTTCAATATTTCCTCTCCAAATATGCATCCAAACCGTGGAAAGACGAGTTGGATACATCATCATCATCATCATCATCAGCCTAAACTGTTGTCCACTGCTGGACATAGGCCTCCTCCAAATTGCGCCATTTTACCCTGTCTTCGGCTTGTCGCATCCAGCATCTGCCAGCGACCTTTCGCAAATCGTCACTCCACTAGCCGGTGGGCGCCCTACACTACGCTTGCCAAGACGCGGTCTCCACTCAAGAACACGTCTGCTCCAGTGGTTGTCGGTTCTTCGACAAATGTGGCCAGCCCACTGCCACTTCAGCTTGCTAATCCTATGTGCTATGTCTACTACTTTGGTTCTCTGTCGGATAAGATCGTTACGGATCCTATCTTTCAGAGAGACTCCAAGCATAGCACGCTCCATAGCTCGCTGAGTGACACTGAGCTGGCGGACCAGTCGTGCTGTGAGTGTCCAAGTCTCAGCACCGTAGGTCATAACAGGTAGGACGCACTGGTTGAAAACTTTAGTTTTCAGGCATTGTGGTAGGGGTGACGAGAAGACTCGACGTAGTTTGCCAAATGCTGCCCAGCCCAGCTGGATCCTCCTCGTAGCCTCCTTCTCAAAGTTGTTCCTACCTAGTTGAAGGATCTGTCCAAGGTAGGTATATTCGGAAACAACTTCGAGCTGGTGGCCACATACAGCGACAGGTCTTGGATCAAGGTGTTGGTTGATCATAACCTTGGTTTTATCCAAGTTCATTTGAAGACCTATGCGCTGTGAGGCTGAAGCCAGGCCGTCCAGCATCTGTTGCAGCTCTTCCAGCGATTCCGCCAATAAGACTATATCGTCTACGAAATGTAGGTGCGAGATGTGCTCGCCGTTTATGTTGATGCCCATACCGTTCCAGTCCAGCGTCTTGAACATATCCTCCAGTGCGCTTGTGAACAGTTTCGGGGAAATAACATCCCCCTGTCTCACCCCTCTGCGCAACTGGATGGTCTTAGATTGCTGGTTCTGTAATTGGACATACATAGTGGCCGATTCATATAGACATCTCAGCACCTCGATATAGCGACAGTCTACTTGGCAACGCTGTAAGGACTCCCAAACAGCCCAGGTTTCGGCGCAGTCAAAGGCCTTCTCATAGTCCACAAATGCAAGACACAGGGGCCGATTATACTCCTCCGACTTCTGTATAATCTGCCTTACTGTGTCGATGTGGTCTATGGTACCATATCCTCCTCGAAACTCGGCCTGTTCCGGAGGCTGAAACTCATCGAGTCTTCTTGCAAGGCAATTCGTGATGACCCTTGAGAACAACTTATAGACGTGGCTCAGGAGTGAGATGGGTCTATAATTCTTAAGAAGGGTTTTATCACCCTTCTTAAAAAAGAGAACAACCAAACTCCTGTTCCACGCCTTTGGAGTTCTCCCACAGCGAAGAACGGTGTTAAACAGGCTTTGTAGCTCCTGTATAACAAGGGCTCCTCCTGCCTTTAGGAGTTCTGAGGTAACTCCGTCTTCTCCGGGGGCTTTTTCATTCTTAAGTTGCTTCAAAGCCAACACGATTTCGCCTTGGTCGATGTCTGACAGCTCGTCAGAATAATGGCGTGTCAGGGTGGCTCTAGAATCTTGGTCGTCACGCTCAGGTCGAGGAACATGTGTAGCGTATAAACGGCCATAAAAGTCCTCGATCTCGGCGAGAATCTCTGGCCTTGACAAAACGGTTTTTCCTTCACGTGTCGTTAACTTTGTTTTTTGAGTTGGATACATTCGAGCCAAAATCACAAAAGCTCGCCGAGGACAGGGTCAAATGGAATGATAAAGGGGAAGCCTTTACCCAGCAGTGGGACACAATCTAGGCTATTAAAAATATATATATATATATACGGAATGGAAGCCGCCATCAGGGACCGCAAACCGTTACGTACATTACGATAAAGTATAGATGCGCGACTGCGAATAATCCGAACATTGAAATGATCTACTGTTAAGCCAAAAACAAATTATAAGACTGCCGGACGCGGCTGAAGAGTGGTACAATATTCAGGGTCTCTTGGACGCGGCGCGGCAGAATCTTCAATTTTCTAAATATCTTCAGCTGCGTTCATCAGCCGCATCTTATAAATTGTACCCGGCTTTACTAACGTAGTTGTTCTGATACAAAACTAGTATTACAATTGGACAAATTTATTGAAATAAAAAAGAAAAATAATAAAATACATTTTCAATTTTACGTCATCAATGGAAAAGCAAGAATGCTCGTGAGTGTTTTATTTTTTTATTTCAGTGATAGAGTGCATGCATAGTTTGTGTCAATTAAACAAATAAAAAACCATCACTAGTGCTAAGAGTTAACTTGAACTTTACATTGAGCGGGCAGTGCGGAAATGGGGGAGACCGAGGCCCGGGCAGAGGCAGAGGCAGAAGCCGAGGCAGAGGCAGAGGCACTGTGCCGGGCTACTATGCCGGGCCAAATAAAAAAAAAATACTAAATAAATCGTACAAATCTTTAATTATTAGTTTATAGATTTGAAATTGTCAGTATTTATTCCTAAATATTTATTCATTGATTGAAATAATAACTATTGTTTATTTTTATTTTGTTTTAATTTTCAACCACCACTTACCTACCCTTATTCGTAATTTTTAAATACTATTACAATTTTTGATTGTAATGGATTACGCTATACCTACCAGTACCTTTACCTATACAAATCTGGTCGTAATTAAGGATATTTTCTTAAAAATCTACCATAAACTATAATTTGGTTTCTAAACCAAACACTATAAAAAAGGATAACAGCTTTGCATGTCTCGATCGCTAAAATTTCATTAATGCAAAATCAATAAATACATTAAAAAACTAGGTATAACAATGTTAACATTTGATAGGACTAAGTCACTTATATTCCATTCATGTTATTACACGTAGATAGTAACTTATTTATTGGCCCCCGCGCTGTTTTAAACCGGTTAACATCTGTATCAAATATCGTCTGGACAAGAACTTACATGGGCGGCCATCTTTCAAGCTTTTTTTCACCAGTGTGGCCAACTTAGTGGATTTTCCACAAAATCTGGTAGTTTGGTCCTGGTTGGGAAACATTGCTTTTAGTGGATTTTAAATGGTTTGGGGGCTGGCGAAAGTTATTGAAAAGCTGCCATTATCAAATCCGACACATCATTGTTTGTTGAAAATATGATGTCATATATTGTAATCAAATATCCAAAAATAGACTAGGATGAATTCCCGTGCTTTCCGGCGTTTTTGCCATACCTATTACTGGAATCAAGTATAACAGCTCACACAATAGGTCCCATTTAAATGTAATAATGAATTCCGTGGGGCTTTACAGCTGGCTTCTCCGGCTGTAAAAGTCTTTTTGGGAGGTCATTTACCTCTTTAGTTCAATGTTTTGTCACCCGCTTTGCACGGAGGGAAGTGGACATTATTTATTTCCAACTCCTCCTATTAATTTAACTTTCTGATTCATTTCGTTGCGGGTTAAAGACAAGTTAGACATTCCCGGAGACTCGCCGAGCTTCAATGCTTGGTGTCATTACATTGCGTGCCACTGTTGATCCTGGCTTACAAGAGTTGCAGTGCCGGGTGTGAGGGCGGGACAGTCTCCTAAATATTCAAAAATGTAATAAAATAAATAAATAAATACACCCAACAGTCACATTTATAGTCTCGACCCCACACAAAGAACTAGTCTTGTGTCGTGGGTATCAGGAACTACAACAGACTTTTCGGTCTCACTAATAGCCAGACCCGAAACAAATACCTCTACTTCACACAGATATTTGTTTCGGTGCGGGAATCGAACCCGAACAATATTATGTTAATATATTAATGAGGATATTCATTAGGAAATAGGAATATTAATAATTAGGATTAATGTTTAAAAAATGTTGCAAAAGAAAACTGAAATACAAACTGAAAATATGACTTCCTGACATCTATTGGCGAATAATGATGTGTTAAGCCATTCTATGCATGCCCAGCATTAATTGTGTAACAGCGCTATCTACCGATAAATATAGAGGTACCCAGCGTTAATTGTGTAACAACGCCTGTCTGCGCCCCGGGCCGCCATGTTGTTTACAACAAATGCGTCGATAGATTTACTTGTATTTTCATATAGTGAATTTGCAAATGTAATGACCAGAAAGGATTGCTTTGTGCAGTGATTAATGTGCAGTGAATACGTGTATTAAACATGCAGTGAAAGTGACGTCAAGGAAACAATTGAATATTTGGAAAATAATTTTATTATTATTTCTCTTTATTTTAAGTCTTTTTTTTACATTTTTATATATATATTAAAAAACAAAATACATATAAAAATATAAAAAGTTATCCAACGATGGCGAGGCTCGAGACCCAAGCCACCGGTGGTTAGGAGCCCAAAGTGAGGAACCGCCTCACAATACGTGCCGTGTCAAGCAATACTGCCTTCTGAATCTGACTCCTGACCCAACAGCCGATTGAGAGCCTCTGTAGATGTTGGTCGAGGCTCTTTGGTATCAACCCATGAGCAGAAACGACAATCGGGACAATAATTGTTGAGTCGACATCCCACATGTCGGCAACCTCGTGTGCCAAATCTAAATATTTAGACATTTTGTCTTTTTCAGCTTTGACAAGGTTATCGTCATGCGGGATGGTGACGTCAACAAGTATAGCCCGACGCGCCAATCGATCTATTATCACAATGTCAGGCTTATTGGCTGGAATAGTCCTGTCTGTGATAATAGATCGATCCCAATACAGCGTTGCATGACCATTTTCGAGAACTGGTTGGGGCACATACTGGTAATATGGCACTTCAGGTGTCACAAGTCCATATCGAAGGGCAATTTGCTGGTGTATGATCTTGGCTACTAGGTTATGTCTATGCAAATACTCGCCGTTAGCAAGATACGAACAACTGGAGATAACATGCCTGATAGACTCGCCAGGACGGTGGCATGCCCGACAGATGTCGACCGTACCGTCCTTCAGGATGTATTTCCTATAGTTGTTCGTCTTAATAACTTCGTCCATAATTGCAAAGACAAAACCCTCGGTTTCCCCAAAGAGGTTACCGAAGCGTAGCCAAGACACAGACGCTAGTCGGTCCACATCAGGCCCATGAAGGGCTCGATAGAACCGACCGTGCAGTTCTTTGCTCTTCCATATGTCCTCGCGATCCTTAATGCCTACCACCAGAGGTTTCCGCCAGTTCTCAATCGCCAAATAGAGCGGGGTAAATCCTTTATCTACCATAACTACAACCCTATGCATATCAACATCACTGTGAAGGAAATAATCCCTAAGATTGCACACCTCGCGATTATGCAAGTCCTTAGCATTAAGAATGCCTCGGCCACCACATCTCCGCGGGATGTACAATCTCATCACTGATGATCGTGGATGATGCATACGATGTGCAGTCAGGAGAGTTCGGACTTTACGATCCAGGGCGTCCAATTCGGTCTGAGTCCATTTGAGTATGCCAAAAGAGTACATGAGTACAGGCATAACCCAACCGTTAAAAGCGCGAATCTTGTTTCCACCTGATAAAAAACTGTTAAGTACTTTTGTCAGGCGGCTAAAAAAACGCTCTTTCAACAATCGTTTTACATCTGCACCCATGATACCTAGAGCTTCAGGCATACCCAAATATTTGTAGGTTTCCGTCACGGAGAGGGATCTGAGCCTTACAGTCTCTGAGACTAGTATGTCATCAGAGACCGCAACCTCCCCTCGCTTCACATGGATAACCGCACATTTATCTACACCAAAATCCATATTGATTGATTTGCTAAATATATCCGTTATTTTTAACAACTCAATCAATTCGGTTTGTTTCGATGCAAATAACTTGAGGTCATCCATATAAAGCAAGTGAGAAATAGGCTCAGAGCCTCTCCGTAGACGGTAGCCTAACCCTGAATCCAACAACAGAGTGCTGAGGGGATTCAGGGCCATGCAAAACCACAGTGGACTCAGACTGTCGCCCTGAAATATACCCCGCTTGATTCTAATCGGCTCGTCACAATCAGGAGGAACCGTACCACCTGGATATCTTAGGACAGTGGTCCACTGCCCCATACAAGACCCAAGGAAGTTGCATAAATTTGTATTAATTTTATACAAATTTAACACCCTCATGAGCCATGTATGAGGCACCGAATCATAGGCCTTTTATAATCTATCCAGGCAGCCGATAAATTCCTTCGGTTGTGACGAGCCTGTTGGCAAATGGTCATGTTAATGAGAAGGAGCTCCTTAGTACCACGGGACCCATTCATGCAACCTGTTTGGCCGGAAAAAAGAATTTGGTTAGAATTTATATGGTCTGTAATTTTAGATCTAATTATGGAGGTCAAAACTTTATAAATAGTGGGAAGGCATGTGATGGGTCTATAATTTTTTGGTTCCGTGGTACAACCGGACTTAAAGAGAAGGTGAGTAACACCTGTTGTCATAAATGCTGGAAGGGATCCCCGCTCAAGCGCATCCTGGAATTGCACTGCCAATTGAGCATGCGAACTTGGAAACCATTTTAACCAGAAGTTGTGCAGACCGTCCGGGCCCGGTGACTTCCAGTTTTGCGTCTGTCTAATTGCAGTTAGCACATCTTCTGGATTGATTAAAATGGTTTCCATAGCCGGTATTGCCTCGCAAGCTCGATCTACAACACTAAACCAGGAGGCTTCAGTGTGAGAGACAGGCGACGACCAGATATTCGTCCAGTATTCACGCATTTCGTGAGCACTGGGAAGCCGCCCATCCACCACACCTTGTGGAGGATTCTCCCAACATCTATAAACCCTCTTTTGGTCAGTTTGGAACTTGCGATTTTGTTGGAAACGATCCCATCGCCTCCTGTAGCGACGAATGCGGTTCGCCCACGCATAGACTTTTTGTTTGAAGAAGTCTATGCGTTCTGTGACGCAAAGCCTATAATTTCGAGGACTTGTGTTGGTCCCCGAAAAAGCCTGCGTCACAAAACGCATAATCTTCGGCCTGCTGTTTCCTTCTTTAAAAGAAATTAGCTTGCCGATGAGAGTTCGGGCCCTGTTGATACGATCCTCTATCCTCCGCTGCCAGGCAAGCACAGTCACAACACCTCGAGTAGCTCTATATTCTTTTGGGAATTGAACATTAGCCACTCGACATGCTGCGACGGCCGCGCAGTAAAGGATCGAGTGCGTATCAACAAGATCCCGACTGGACTCCAAGTATGTAGGTAACATGGAGTCCAAAGCTCCCATCAGCGCCAAATTTCTTCTATGCGTTGGCAAACGTGGCAGACGCGGTCTACAAGACGCCGATAAGACGCAAACTCCAAAATCGCACACTCCAAAGCTCCTCTCAGTTGCTGTTTATCTTGGGGACTTACGTTGTCATCCAAATTGTCCGTCAGCTCGAAATCAGCAACAGGTGTTGGTGTTGGGCCTGCCGCTTGATCTCCACTGACGGGCGATACATGGTCTTCCTGGACAAAACATAAGTCTGTGCGCAACCGCTCAAGTGTGTCATCATCCAACAACTTACGCCGCTGAATAAATCGCACTTGATCCGACAGTCGTTGGGATGATACATCAACCGTTGGTTCCAAAGCCTGAAACAGAGACAGCATTTTAACACGATAGGCAGTGAGGTTAATTCCTCCATTTGTTGCCCCAAAGTAGGCCCGCATGACATTCTCATTGATTTCACGTGTCCATCTCATGCGGCGCACTACTCCACCGGTAGCGGGGACCGTAGGCGGGACACTCGGCCCCACAGGTCCCAAGCCCACCGCTGGAGGGGGTCGTCCTCTTCGCTGCGCAGGTCTTGGTGGCGGCGGGGACGACTGCAGCTCGCCGTGTTGGCTCGACGCGTCGTTGTCCGGTGTCACTTCGAATACGTCCGAAGCCGACACCCACGACGCGGAGCTCGACGAGCTGGGAGATGTTAAATGTGCGTTCCGTTTCTTCCTGGCTTTATTATGGAACATCCTTTTGGTCTTTTATTAACATGTTTTGTAAAATAATTTGACATTGTCACACACTGTCATTCTATTATTTTTTATTATGCTGAATTGTTGTTTATTTACACTATTTCTTCTATAAAACATTATGTGATTGTAGAAAAGAATAATTTTGGTTACTATTTAGATATAAATTGTGAATATTGTGTATATATTTGATATTAAACATAAAATATATATATTTTTCAAAAGGATGATCTTTAGGTGTTGCCAGAGTCTTTTATTATTATTTCTCTTTATTTTAAATATTTTTTTTTACATTTTATATATATAGTAAAAACAAAATACATATAAAAATATAAAAAGTTATCCAACGATGGCGAGGCTCGAAACCCAAGCCACCGGTGGTTAGGAGCCCAAAGTGAGGAACCGCCTCACAATACGTGCCGTGTCAAGCAATACTGCCTTCTGAATCTGACTTCTGACCCAACAGCCGATTGAGAGCCTCTGTAGATGTTGGTCGAGGCTCTTTGGTATCAACCCATGGGCAGAAACGACAATCGGGACAATAATTGTTGAGTCGACATCCCACATGTCGGTAACCTCGTGTGCCAAATCTAAATATTAGACATTTTGTCTTTTTCAGCTTTGACAAGGTTATCGTCATGCGGGATGGTGACGTCAACAAGTATAGCCCGGCGCGCCAATCGATCTATTATCACAATGTCAGGCTTATTGGCTAGAATAGTCCTGTCTGTGATAATAGATCGATCCCAATACAGCGTTGCATGACCATTTTCGAGAACTGGTTGGGGCACATACTGGTAATATGGCACTTCAGGAGTCACAAGTCCATATCGAAGGGCAATTTGCTGGTGTATGATCTTGGCTACTAGGTTATGTCTATGCAAATACTCGCCGTTAGCAAGATACGAACAACCGGAAATAACATGCCTGATAGACTCACCAGGACGGTGGCATGCCCGACAGATGTCGACCGTACCGTCCTTCAGGATGTATTTCCTATAGTTGTTCGTCTTAATAACTTCGTCCATAATTGCAAAAACAAAACCCTCGGTTTCCCCAAAGAGGTTACCGAAGCGCAGCCAAGACACAGACGCTAGTCGGTCCACATCAGGCCCATGAAGGGCTCGATAGAACCGACCGTGCAGTTCTTTGCTCTTCCATATGTCCTCGCGATCCTTAATGCCTACCACCAGAGGTTTCCGCCAGTTCTCAATCGCCAAAGAGAGCGGGGTAAATCCTTTATCTACCATAACTACAACCCTATGCATATCCACATCACTGTGAAGGAAATAATCCCTGAGATTGCACACCTCGCGAATATGCAAGTCCTTAGCATTAAGAATACCTCGGCCCCCACATCTCCGCGGGATGTACAATCTCATCACTGATGATCGTGGATGATGCATACGATGTGCAGTCAGGAGAGTTCGGACTTTACGATCCAGGGCGTCCAATTCGGTCTGAGTCCATTTGAGTATGCCAAAAGAGTATATGAGTACAGGCATAACCCAACCGTTAAAAGCGCGAATCTTGTTTCCACCGGACAAAAAACTGTTAAGTACTTTTGTCAGGCGGCTAAAAAAAACGCTCTTTCAACGATCGTTTTACATCTGCACCCATGATACCTAGAGCCTCAGGCATACCCAAATATTTGTAGGTTTCCGTCACAGAGAGGGATCTGAGCCTTACAGTCTCTGAGACTAGTATGTCATCAGAGACCGCAACCTCCCCTCGCTTCACATGGATAACCGCACATTTATCTACACCAAAATCCATATTGATTGAATTGCTAAATCTTTCCGTTATTTTTAACAACTCAATCAATTCAGTTTGTTTCGATGCAAATAACTTGAGATCATCCATATAGAGCAAGTGAGATATAGGCTCAGAGCCTCTCCGTAGACGGTAGCCTAACCCTGAATCCAACAACAGAGTGCTGAGGGGATTCAGGGCCATGCAAAACCACAGTGGACTCAGACTGTCGCCCTGGAATATACCCCGCTTGATTCTAATCGGCTCGTCACAATCAGGAGGAACCGTACCACCTGGATATCTCAGGACAGTGGTCCACTGCCCCATACAAGACCCAAGGAAGTTGCATAAATTTGTATTAATTTTATACAAATTTAACACCCTCATGAGCCATGTATGGGGCACCGAATCATAGGCCTTTTTATAATCTATCCAGGCAGCCGATAAATTCCTTCGGTTGTGACGAGCCTGTTGGCAAATGGTCATGTTAATGAGAAGGAGCTCCTTAGTACCACGGGACCCATTCATGCAACCTGTTTGGCCGGAAAAAAGAATTTGGTTAGAATTTATATGGTCTGTAATTTTAGATCTAATTATGGAGGTCAAAACTTTATAAATAGTGGGTAGGCATGTGATGGGTCTATAATTTTTTGGTCCGTGGTACAACCGGACTTAAAGAGAAGGTGAGTGGACACCTGTTGTCATAAATGTTGGAAGGGATCCCCGCTCAAGCGCATTCTGGAATTGCGCTGCTAATCGAGCATGCGAACTTGGAAACCATTTTAACCAGAAGTTGTGCAGACCGTCCGGGCCCGGCGACTTCCAGTTTTGCGTCTGTCTAATTGCAGTTAGCACATCTTCTGGACTGATTAAAATGGTTTCCATAGCAGGTATTGCCTCGCAAGCTCGATCTACAACACTAAACCAGGAGGCTTCAGTGTGAGAGACAGGCGACGACCAGATATTCGTCCAGTACTCACGCATTTCGTGAGCACTAGGAAGCCGCCCATCCACCACACCTTGTGGAGGATTCTCCCAACATCTATAAACACTCTTTGGTCAGTTTGGAACTTGCGATTTTGTTGGAAACGATCCCATCGCCTCCTGTAGCGACGAATGCGGTTCGCCCACGCATAGACTTTTGTTTAAAGAAGTCTATGCGTTCTGTGACGCAAAGCCTATAATTTCGAGGACTTGTGTTGGTCCCCGAAAAAGCCTGCGTCACAAAACGCATAATCTTCGGCCTGCTGTTTCCTTCTTTAAAAGAAATTAGTTTGCCGATGAGAGTTCGGGCCCTGTGATACGATCCTCGATCCTACGCTGCCAGGCAGGCACAATCACAACACCTCGAGTGGCTTTATACTCATTTGGAAATTTTATACTAGCCACTCGACATGCTGCGACGGCCGCGCAGTAAAGGATCGAATGCGTATCAACAAGATCCCGACTGGACTCCAAGTATGTAGTTAACATGGAGTCCAAAGCTCCCATCAGCGCCAAATTTCTTCTATGCGTTGGCAAACGTGGCAGACGCGGTCTACAAGACGCGATAAAGACGAAAACTCCAAAATCGCACATTCCAAAGCTCCTCTCAGTTGCTGTTTAGCTTGGGGACTTACGTTGTCATCCAAATTGTCCGTCAGCTCGAAATCAGCAACAGGTGTTGGTGTTGGGCCTGCCGCTTGATCTCCACGGGACGGGACGGGTGACACATGGTCATCCTGGACAAAACACAAGTCTGTGCGCAACCGCTCAAGTGTGTCATCATCCAACAACTTACGCCGCTGAATAAATCGCACTTGATCCGACAGTCGTTGGGACGATACATCAACCGTTGGTTCCAAAGCCTGAAACAGAGACAGCATTTTAGCGCGATACGCAGTGAGGTTAATTCCTCCCTTTGTTGCCCCAAAGTAGGCCCGCATGACATTCTCATGATTTCTCGAGTCCATCTCATGCGGCGCACTACCCCACCGGTATCGGGGACCGTAGGCGGGACACTCGGCCCCACAGGTCCCAAGCCCACCGCTGGAGGGGGTCGTCCTCTTCGTCGCGCAGGTCTTGGTGGCGGCGGGGACGACTGCAACTCGCCGTGTTGGCTCGACGCGTCGTTGTCCGACGTCACTTCGAATACGTCCGAAGCCGACGCCCACGACGCGGAGCTCGACGAGCTGGGAGATGTTAAATGTGCGTTCCGTTTCTTCTGGCTTTATTATTGATCATCGTTTTGGTTTTGATTTATCATAATTTGTAAAATCCTTTGACATTGTCACACACTGTCACTCTATTATTTTTATTATGATGAATTGTTGCTTACTTTACTCTATTTCTTCGATAAAACATTATGTGATTGTAGAAAGGAATCATTTTGGTTACTATTTAGACATAAATTGTGAATATTGTGTATATATTTGATATTAAACAAAATATATATATTTTTCAAATGGATGATCTTTTGGTGTTGCCAGATTATTATATTATTATTTTGATCCTTTCTTTTTTCTACCAGCTCTCGGCTAGTGTTGATAATTTGCACCTGCCGGACTAGAGTCAGCCAAGCAAGTGCAATTTATGATATGATAATATTATAAATAATTATATACTTTTAATTATATATTTATTTATGCGATAATACTTACTTTATAGGTACTGTCTAAGTTCGTGCTAGTTGCAAGAACTTTCTCACAATTCTGCAAGTATTTAAGATTGATGCTTTTGCTAGGGTAATGTAGAGAGATTCATTTAAGTTTAATAATTTTAAGCTAGGTGTAGGTGCCTTCGGGCTAACTCCTGTAGTGGATAAAACTATGGGTACTATGTAAACTTTATCTTGTCTCCAAATTCTTGTTTTGTGTGGATATATGAGATGTTTGTGTTATTAGGTTATAGGATGGTTTATTGTTTCTGAGTCTCTCTTAAATATTGTGTATTGTTGTTTAATGGCTGTGATTGGTTATGCAGAGGTTAAAATCACATGGATAGTATTCGCTAACGGGACTAGTATTTTCTGCTATCTGGTTTCTACCTTTAGTTGTCTCCTACTTCTTCTTTAGTTGCTCACTAGTATCTTGGGACAAGCAATTATTCTCGCCTATGCTTTTTGCGTTGAGAACCGCTGCGCTGTTATTAAGACTCTGGGTCTGCCGTGAGAAACGTTTAATGCAATTGTTTTCTGTATATAGTATATATGTCTCTAATTGTGATATTCGTAGTAAGTGCGCATTATAATAGGTTCACATCTTTACCTCCATGACATACGCTCTGGGTTTCCCAGCTTTTGGTGGTCACGGGGTCTGTAAAAAGGTACTTAACCTCCGTGCCGCATTAAAGCTAGTATGGGTGGATATTAATATATTTGAAGGGGCGGGAATAGGTATGAGGTGATTCCCAGAGTTGACGGCGTATACGATATTGTACTTGGGCTATATGGGTTCTAGGGCTATTTGATCTACTGCATTCATCTGTCTAACGTCATTGCCGGTGCTTTGGTACTATTTCGGGGGTTGACCCGGTGGGAGTCCGCCTGCTCAACTCCTCCCACCGCTGACGGCTTAGTAAGCGGACACCCGCGTCACCTCCAGGTGGTGCACCCGGCGATCGCGCCCGGGAAGCAGGCCCGCTCAGTTTCCTTTTTGAACGAGTCCTCCATGTTAAATGGGTTTACATTGCCACGTTAGCCACATCACGTAAACGAAACATTGTGTTTCCCGTCCCCCCACGTTAGCAGATGTTCGATCAGGACGTTGTTGATTTTAGGGGGCTTAATTCTTATTATTAGTTATTATGTATTATTTATTTATTGAAAATTTCAAGTTACAGAGACCCTCCAGTAGTGTTAGTATAACAAAAAAAACTTATAAGATATTTAGTAAAAATACTTCACAAATAACACGACACGTGTTGCCAATCATTGCGGATCCATGCCATCTGCACAGTGGTTTGACA